>JAMPIV010014239.1:0-117500 GCA_024509875.1 Oreohelix idahoensis
ATTATAAAATATTCTTTTCCCTTTTTCGGATAAGTTTCATAAGGGCTTACATTTTGAAATTTTCTTTTTTTTTAATGCTAGGAACTTGTTCGTTAAATTTTTACTTCGACTTTAATTATAAAATAATGTTTATACACGCCCCTAGTGTTGAATAAATTAGAAGAAGTGATCTTTTGTGTGATTTACTATGGATTTATGTGTTTTCCTATTGATTGAGATCCTTCAGAAAGTGGAAGCAACACGGCAAGTTAGAATATATATATATTTTGTGTCATAATTATCTACTGTTTCATCTGCGTCTTATTCAGCCTCCATTTAATTTTACATTTTACTAACTAATAATTTTTATTGATAATATAATATTTAAATTATGCACAAGATGCAGTTACTAACAATCATTCATGTGTAAATAATATTATAACTCCCACCGTTCTGATGTAAAAACTGAAATTTCCTTTTTTTAACAACAATATGACCTGTTGTTGTAATTTGTGAAATTAACAATCTTCTGAGTGTTTATTGATTAAAAACTGATTGTACTTTGCTAGAATACTTCTGTTTGTGACATTTTGAAACTTTATACTTCGATATTCTCATTAGGAACAATTGTAGAAGAATTTTAATGAATACTTTTTGTCAAATTTTGCACCGGCTTCTTCTTTTGTCCTCCATTTTACCTTGAATAACTAATCATTTTTCAATGAAAGCTTTTATACTTGTAGCACAAGAGTAAAGTACATCCAATTACCTTCAGTTTCATATACAACAACAAAGTTATTTATACATTTGAACATTTAAAAAAAAATGATTTCCAAACAACAACAATAAAAACACACAGGGTTGACAATTTCCTCTTTTTTGCAACAATATGACCTGTTGTTGTAATTTGTGAAATTAACAATCTTCTGAGTGTTTATTGATTAAAAACTGATTGAACTTTGTTAGAATACTTCTGTTTGAGACATTTTAAAACTTTACACTTGGATATTCTTATTAGGAACAATTGTAGAAGAATTTTAATGAATACTTTTAGTCTAATTTTGCACCGGCTTCTTCTTTTGTCCTCCATTTTACCTTGAATAACTAATCATTTTTCAATGAAAGCTTTTATACTTGTAGCACAAGAGTAAAGTACATCCAATTACCTTCAGTTTCATATACAACAACAAAGTTATTTATACATTTGAACATTTTAAAAAAATGATTTCCAAACAACAACAATAAAAACCCACAGGGTTGACAATTTCCTCTTTTTTGCAACAATATGACCCGTTGTTGTAATTTGTGAAATTAACAATCTTCTGAGTGTTTATTGATTAAAAACTGATTGTACTTTGTTAGAATACTTCTGTTTGAGACATTTTGAAACTTTACACTTGGATATTCTCATTAGGAACAATTGTAGAAGAATTTTAATGAATACTTTTAGTCTAATTTTGCACCGGCTTCTTCTTTTGTCCTCCATTTTACCTTGAATAACTAATCATTTTTCAATGAAAGCTTTTATACTTGTAGCACAAGAGTAAAGTACATCCAATTACCTTCAGTTTCATATACAACAACAAAGTTAATTATGCATATGAACATTTTTAAAAATTATTTCCAAACAACAACAATAAAAACGCACTGGGGTGGCCATTTTTGCTTGGGTCAAACCCACTTTTTTGCTTGGGACTGAAAGAGATAATAGGTGTGAAATTTTAACATGTCCCCCCGATCTGTCATTCCATTTCATATATAGAGACCCTGTAAAATGCAATTTTATTACTCGTTTGCCAGAGATTTACAGAAACACTAGCTATAGTAAAATCTTGTTAGATTTCCCCTGGATTTGTGGCTATATTGCAGTGAATTCTATTCTGTGCTAAACGGTATAATATATATTAGTTTCTAGTGATCAGTGGTCTAGTTCATTCATTTTTAGTTCACTGGATTTTGTGTTAATTTAAATCTATTAAATTAAACCCATCTCAAAAATTTCCAGTTGAAAATTTAATGATATATCTATTACATTATTCAAAAAGATAATAGATGCTTAAATGCTTAAATTAACTTTTAAAGTCGCGAAGGAATTTATAACTAATAAATTAAGTTAAGTCCTATATATAGATGTGTGTTTTAACCATTAGAATCGCGAATTGTTTTCTTCATATATATAATTAAATACGCGAGTGTATATAATAGTCTTAACGGTAAATTTATCGCGCTTTAGAATGTTATTTGATTTTTCGGTATAAATTACACGTTTTCTTTCTTTCATATAGGGTGATCATAAACTTTGCGTCCCAGCAAAAAAACATTGTATAGAGTCCTCCAGACTCGGTTCTTAAAACCCTCCAGAATTTGATGAGACTGTTTAAATTTTAATCTTGTGGCGATCCTGTTGGAATTCCGCTATCTAAAATTACCAGAAAGAAAGCAAACCCAAGAACAATTTTACACGCCATCAATTAAATTAAGATTAACTGGAGAAGAACATTTCCAGCGCTATATTTGTATTATCTTACTGCTCTACTGCGAAAGAAAATAGAAATCTTCCGAACACTGAATGTGCACATTTTCTTCACTGGATTTAAAAAACCCTCGAAGTAAACCATACCTCACCGGTCAGTTGTTGCCATCACGTATTAAGAAGTTTTACCATCAGCGGCGAAATCAATGAGACCACACCATTTTCACCACCGGTATCTGTGACCGTGATATCCCCATAGAACTTTCCTTTTAACATAACAAAAATAAAGAACACTTAGGCTTCACCTTCCAGCGATTTCCGGACTGTACTAACGCATAAACCTGATAATCTGGGGTTGGACACAGAAGAAAAGACACTACCTATGTCGAGTGTTTAATTGATGTTTGTGTATTTTCTATGGAGTGCCAGATTCTACGATCGGTAAGTGTGTGTGAGAAAATAAGTGTTGGCCATCACGAGCGAGCATGAATGACATGAGATTTATTTTGCAACCAATTTTTAATTTGCCTACCTGGTAAATACTTTAACTGTATTCCCAGTATTGTTCCTTTAAGTGGGATTTTCTTTAACTCTGTCCCTTCCCCCCCCTCCCCCCCTTACATTTTCTTAGTAAAAGGAAAAACAATTGAGAATAACAGGATTTTTTCTACCACCCATACCTAGTATTGTAACACCTCTTTTCAGAGTAATAAAATTTACTGTTGGGTTACATTATTGTGACGGACGATGAAACTCAGCTGTTCTGAATTGTTTAGATGATTCGATAGGCACCTCGTAGCATCAGTGCCCCCGAATATTGTTGTAACTTTTCGTCAAACGAGAATTCTTCCACCTGGGCTCATTAGCTATGCACAAAAGAAACGTGGAACTCCACCTGGGCTAATTAATATGTGTCTGAACAGAGTGGACTCGTCACCACGTTTGCTAATTAATATGTAGATAGTTTATCTTCCGTGCAGACTGGACATCGCATTGTCTCAAGGGAAGGTTAAACCACACCCACTGCTATCTCTAGAGCAATCAAGAGCAGTTATTTTCCTTACCTTGGTCAGTACACCTGCATGAAAGGCGTTGCCAAAATCAAACCAAGGAAAGCGGCACACGATCTGAGACAAGGACGATCGCAACACAGACGAAGCTAGTCTCTCGCAGGAATTTCGCATCTCTGTGTCAACCAGAAAACCGCTCGAAATGCGGAATGAACGGGAAGACGGAGCGACCACAGAATTGGATAATAGGACGAAGAGTGGGCGGCTAGAATCTCGATTTTTCCCCGAGTTCTGAAAAGATGTTTGATTCTAACATGTCCACCTAATCTGTCATTCCACTTCACATATATAGTGACCCTAAAGATTGCCATTTTATCATTCGTTTGCCAGAGATTTAAGATTCACTAGCTATAGTAGAATTTTGCTAGATTTCCATCTGAATTGGTGGCTACATTGGAGTGAAGTCTTTTCTCTGCACGGTATAATACATTTGTTAAAGTGATCAGTGGTCTAGTGCTTTCATTTCATTTCACTGGATTTTGTGTTTATTTAAATCTATTAAATTAAACTCATCTCAAAAGTTCCAGGGTAAATTTAATGATATATCTATTAAACTTTTTCCAAAGATAATAGACGCTTTAATTAACTTTTAAAGTCGCGAAGGATTTTTTAAATTAATAAATTAGTTAAGTTCTATATATATATATGTGTGCTTTAACCATTAGACTCGCAAAGTGTTTTCTTAAATGTCTAATTAAATACGCGAGTGTATATAATAGTCTTAACGGAAAATGTATCGCGCGTTAGAATATTATTTGATTTTTACGGTATGATTATGTTGTCATGTTTTTTCTATCTTTTCCTATAGAATGATCACATAACCTTTGCGATCCCAGCAATAAATTATATAGAGTCCTCCAGACTCGGTTATACCTTCAGCGATTCTTATAAACATTTTTAAATATAATCTTGTGGCGGTCCGATGCGGCCCAGCTATCATAATTACATAAAAGAAAGCACAGCCAAGAACATTTAAATAAACCATCAAATTAAATTACAATCTGTAAGATAAACTGGAAGAAGAACATTTGCCAGTAGCCATATTTTATTTACTGCTCTGCTGTGAGAGAGTACATATTTACCTGAACTGTAACTGTAACTAGTTTTTCCTCACTGGATTTAAAACTTACCTCACTGGTCAGTCGTTGTCACCACGTTAAGAAGATTTCACCACCAGCGGATAAACCAAAGAGACCACACCATCCCCCCCCCCCCACCGTATCTAACGGTGACAGTGCCATCCCCATAGAACTTTTCCTTTTAACACAAAAAAACCAAAGAACACTTAGGCTTCACTTTTCCAGCGATTTCGGGACTATACTAACGCATAAATCTGACAATCTGGGGCTGGACATCGAAGTAAAGGGCATTTTCCCATGTCCAGTGTTTAACTACTGTTGTTATATTTCTATGTGAGATTTATGTGCAACCATATTAATTGCTTTACTTGGTAAACACTTGGTTATTTTTATTCCTTGTATTGTTCACTTTATAAGTGGGATTTCTTAACTCTGTTATTTCCCCTTCCTAATCTGCTTAGTAGAAGGAAAAAACAGTTAAGAAAATAGGACTAGTTTCCTAATCCCCATACCTACCATTGTAACGCCTCTTTTCAGGATAGATTAACTTACTGTTGGGTTAACTTATCTATTTCTGAAACTAGCTGCCTTTGGTCTGGGTTCTTTACATTTGTCTGTACAAGAGGGAAGGGCATATTGGATATCAATCTTCACCCCCCCCCCCCCACCTTGTCATTTGTATTTTTATCTGTAAACTATGATTGTTACCTGTAAACTGATAAATGTTGTCATTGATTTTAATTAATAAATAAACAGCATAAACTTATTTAGTACTGTGTTGGAATACCCAAGCCCAAATTTCCCATATTTGTTTTAACATAGTTTGTATTCACGTGCGTCCGTGTGTTTGAAACACCAAATTGGTGTTAGCCCTTGAGTGTTTGATACTGGCAACTAATTAGCCAGGAGAGTTTTAAGGAGTAGATTTGGGAGAAACAGATTGTCGTAAAAGAGTCTGTCCTTACTCTCCCCTGCACTTTGTGAAGCAACTATTTACTCTCTAACCCTTATTATCCCCGAACCTTCACTACCATTCTCCGCTCTAAACGAGACCACTATTTCTAAGACTCTTTCTCTCAAAAATAAATTTACGACAATAATTGGCTGGCTCGCCGGGATAAACAGATATTGAGTCTGATCTAAGTCTGGGTCGAACTAGATAGAGTGTGAATTATCTGTCTTTGTGAGATAGGGAAATAAATAAAAATAATTACACCCCTAGACATCGCCTTTTAGTATTTGGGTCGTCCACACAGCATATTTACTCGTTGTTTTCTTTCCACAGCAGTAGAAAGTTACGGATAAACATAAATTCGTTACGTTTTTTTATTCTATGGCAGAGAAAATTGAAATTTTTCTTTATAAGAATTGCTGGGATTGCGTGATTGTTTTTACAGTCACAAAAGGTTTTTGAAGTTACTAGAGTTGAGCTTAGCCAAAGACGCATTGTTCTGACTTTTAAGTCTAGTTAACAACGTCTCTTCTCATAAACTGACTTCAGAGGGCGGAGTTTTGTGGCGCTTTTCATAAACTGACTTCAGAGGGCGGAGTTTTGTGGCGGAAAATTAAAATTTTAGGGAAATGTTTTTTCTTTTAAAATATTTTATTATAATTTTTTTTCTACCGATTAGTAAAAGTAGATTTTTCTAGTGTTTGACTTACCATTAACGTGGCATAGTCGTCTGCATTAAGAGTCTTAAGTGACAGATAATAGCAGCGATAAGTTAGCACATTACAAGGTAGGAGGTATCACAAGTAAATTTATACTTTGTGTTTTTTCTTGTAGCGGCTTTGAGTTTTTTCCCCTTTGTATTTCTTCTTACTATATTCTAATCTTAGAGGCATCCAGTTCTTTGATATGACAGAAAGGGTTCAGTTGAGGTGCATCTTCAGGCTGGAGGAGAGGGAGACAGGATTAAAGGGAGAAGCTGCAAACCTGTTTGTAAACAGGGAACATGAAAGATATGACGCGGAGCAAGAAAGAGAGAAGGCGGAGAAGAAAGAAGAGAAAGAAAGAGCAAACAGGAAAGAAGCACAGGATAGAGCAGAGAAGAAGGAAGCAGAAGAGAGGGCAGAAGCTAGAAAGAAAGAAGCGGACGATCGTCAATTGGAGCAGAAGAAAATCGAGGCAGAGATAGAAGCCCGCAGGGAAAGAGAGAAGGAGAGACAACGTGAGGAGAGAGAGACAGCATGAACTGGCGCTTAAGGCTTTAGAGAGTCGGGGCGCTTCTACTTCGAATAACGGAGAGCCGTCTTCGCCCCAGTCTCAGTCAATGGATCTCTCCCGCACTCAATCTGCCCAATTAACTGCGATGTCTTTTGCTTTAGAGTCTTTTCCTAGCCCCAATGAGAAAATAGACACCTTCCTAGAGAAATTCGCGAGGCTCGCAAATCTGTATGGGTTAGAAAATACCCTTTGGGCACTTAAACTCTCAACGTCATTAAAAGGAAATGCTTATGACGTGTACACAAAGCTGGGAACCATACAACATGATTACGACATGTTAAAGAAAGCCTTGCTAGAACGGTTCGAGATGACCCCCCGAAAATTTATGCAGATGTTCAGAAACAGCCGAAAAGAAAGCACAGAAACATTTCCCCAGTTCTCTTCATGTCTCACGGGCTATTTGATAAAGAATTATTAGAATTACCTCTTACATATGAGGGACTTCTTGAACTTGTTCTTGTGGAACAGATAAAGTCAACTTTATCAAACTAAACCCGTTGATTTTTGGCTGAACAGGGCGCAGTCAGGCTTGAGGGCATCCTCAATAAGGCAGAACGCTATACCAATGCAATGGCCGAACTTCCCAGCACTAAACGTAAACCCACAGATGAGCCATCTCGTAAACAAAATCTTGAGCAGTCATCCTATTCTTCCAATCCCTCTCAGCATTATAACCAACGAGAAAATAATACCCAGAGACCTCCTCAGGAAAAATCGAAATGATACAAAACCCGATTTCCCCCAAACCCTACACCAGGGACGTCTGATCCGGGCAAGCACGCTGGGCCAAATCGCATCGGATGCCTGCATACAGCCTCGCCAGGTAGAGTCAATGTCATTGATTCTCAACCTGAGGGGGACAGACCCTCAACGCGAGGAACTGTAATTTTGAATGGTACCTCAACTACTTGTCTTTTTGAACTGGATTAAGTTTTTATTGTATTGTCGCTAGGCACCTAGTCAAACCTGGTCAGGAGACAGAGGACACTGTCAAATTATGTGGAGTTTTCAAGAAAGATGCACCCAGGACGCTTCATATCGCACTGGTAGAAATACACTCTGATTTTGTCAGAGGTGTTAATAAAGCGGCCATAATGGATGATCCGATCTACCCAGTCATCCTGGGATGTAGATATGTGTTTGTTGGGAGACCAAAGGAGCCGATTGTGGCAGCGGTAACCACAAGAGGGCAAACTAAGAAGGAGAGGGAGCCTGCGCCAAATTTGTTACCGAACGAACTGAAGGAGGCGCATCAAAAGGACCCTACTCTGGAGCCCTGTTTTAGAAAACTGCCCATGGCTAAGGACCCCAGACACCACGGAGACATCTTTTCTAAGGATGGCGTATAATATCGCAGAACGGGCGACCCTGATACAGGGAATAACCAGCTCCTAGTACCGACGCAGTACAGAAGCCAGATCTTAGAAATGGGGCACTCTCTTTCCTTTAGCGGACATATGGGACAACACGCCACAATTCAGCGAATAAAAAACCGCTATTGGTGGCCAGGAATGAACTCTGAAATTATGAGGTACGTGAAATCCTGCGCCTAGTGCCAACGGGTAGCACTCAAGCACTTGACACCCCCAGTACCGGTACCTATGGGGCAAATGCCAATAGTAGGTACTCCATTTGAACGGGTTGCTGTCGACATCATTGGACCCCTGGAAAGGACCAAAAGAAGGAACAGGTTCACCCTGACCTTAGTCGACACTTGCACTGTGTGGGTTGAAGCTATACCGCTAATATGCAATGCACAGATTCCAAGCATGTCACCAAAGCCCTCGCGCAAATTTTTACACGGTTGGGATTCCCTCAACGAGTTTTGACGGATAATGGATCCCAATTCCGTAGCCTGTTAATGGAGGAGATCTTTAAGATCTTGAGGGCCAAACATATCCACACAAGTCTCTTCATCCGGCCGGAAATGGGCTCGTGGAACGTTTTAACGGCAGCCTCACCATGATGTTACGTAAGTCTGGTCAGGAGAAACCGGAACACTGGGACCTATATATATATATCTGATGCCTTATTCGCCTACAGAGAGGTTCCGCAAGCGTCTACAGGTTTTGCGCCAGCTACTCTTTTATTTGGCAGACCTATTAAGGGACCACTAGAAGCCTTACTTCGGTCCCTGACAGACCAAAAGGCTGACGAGACAGTCGTCTCTGCAAGCAAGTATGTATCTGAGCTCAAGGAAAGGCTAAAGCTAGGATGAGATCTAGCTACGACCAACCTTAAGTAAGCCCACGCTAAACATGCTAAAGGATACAACAAAGCTGCAAAAGAGAGAGAACTACAAACAGGGGAGAAAGTTTTGTTGCTACTTCCGACCGGAAGCAATAAACTTGGCATCGGATGGCAAGGACCGTTCACCGTCCTTAAAAAGATCTCACGCACCAATTACAAGATCTCCATTAAAGGAAAGGAGAAGGTCTTTCACGTAAATCTCCTTAAGAAATATTTAGAGAGACCAGTGCCATCCTCCGAGCATCTCCTGGCTGTCGCCATAGCAACGAAAGACGAGGAAGATGATGATGGCTGCATGGAGTACCCATTGCAACCCACAGAATCCTTTAAAGATGTCAAGTTCGGCTACAACCTCTCACCAGAATAACAAACAGAAACCAAGGCGCTACTAAAACATTACAGTGCAGTCTTAACGGATGTACCTGGTCGAACAAATCTCATCGAATTTGATATGAAATTAACAAACGAGACCCCTGTTCGAACCAGAGTTTACCCCATTCCGTACGCTAAAGCGGATGCACTTCGAGGAGAAATAGACAAGCTGCGTCATGCAGGAATTATCAGTGAGTCTACATCTTCTTACAGTTCGAGTGTAGTGCTGTTGCAGAAGCCCAATAAGGAAGTACGGCTGTGTAAAGATTACCGGTTGCTAAACGCTGTAACGGAATTCCAGCCCGAACCTCTCCAAACTGTTTCTGAGTTGTTCACCAAGCTCAGCAAAGCAAAAATTTTCTCCAAGATTGACCTCAGTAAAGGTTATTATCAAATACCAGTCAAGGAGGAAGTTAAACCTTTGTTAGCTTTCAGCACTAGTGAAGGACATTACACATTTAATGGGATGCCGTTCGGATTGCATAACGCACCAGGAGTGTTCACCAGGATGATTAGGAAGCTTCTAGAACCTTTGCAAAGTCCCCATATCCATAATTTCATGGATGACATATTAATTGCATCGGAAACCTACGACGAACATATTGCTACGGTTGCTATGCTCCTCAGGAGACTACAGGAAACTGGTCTCACAGCCATACCTAGAAAATGTCTAATCTGGTTTAAAAGCTAGACTTCCTGGGGCATACTATTTCTCACGGCTGTAGTTGGCCCGTTAAGAAAAACGTGGAAAAAATAATTGCAGCTAAAAGATCCCGAACCAAGAAAGACACTCGTTCCTTCTTATCACTATGTGCATACTATCAGAAATACTTCCAGAACTTCAACGGACTGACGACACCTCTGACTGACCACACAAAGAAAAGTTGTCCTGATAAGGTCATTTGGGATCAAAAGTGCGAACACGCGTACAGCACTTTGAAAGGACAATTGTCTGCATACCCCATTTTGAGGTTACCTGACCTCAAGAAACCTTTTGTACTGCGGGTCGACGCGTCAGGTCAGGGCATCGGGTCAACGTTACTGCAAGCCGAGGACAGTGACCCGAATATGATATTTCCAGTTGCTTATGGCAGTCGGAAATTAAATAAAGCTGAACGGAACTACAGCGTAGTCGAAAGAGAATGTCTCGCTCTGATTGACGGCATCAGACGACATCATGAGTTTCTTTATGGGACATCTTTCACGGTGCAAACAGACCACGCTCCATTAGCTTTTCTTGGTGCTAATAAAAAATTTAACGCACGTATCATGCGTTGGGCCCTTCTTTTAAGCGTTTACTCATTAAAAGTGGAATATATTCCGGGAAGACAGAATGTTGAGGCTGATTTCCTGAGTAGAAACTGGACTACGGAGGAAGAGGAGGAAGTTGAGAATACCAATCATCCAAAAGCTACCGATCAGCACAGCTTCATTGTCATAAATCAAACATGAAAAGATGTTTTCATGTCTCAAAAGAGTTGAGGATTGTGACGGATGATGAAACTCAGCTGTATTGAATTGTTTAGATGATATGGTAGACACCTCGTAGCATCAGTGCCCCCGAATATTGTTGTAACTTTTCGTCAAACGAGAATTCTTCGTCCTGGGCTCATTAGCTATGCACAAAAGAAACGTGGAACTCCACCTGGGCTCATTAATATGTGTCTGAGCAAAGTGGACTCGTCACCACGTTTGCTAATTAATATGTGGATAGTTTATCTTCCGTGCAGTCTGGACATCGCATTGTCTCAAGGGAAGTTTAAACCCCACCCACTGCTATCTCTATAGCAATCAGGAGCAGTTATTTTCCTTACCTTGGTCAGTACCTGAAAGGCGTTGCCATAATCAAACCAAGGAAAGCGGCACACGATCTGAGACAACGATGATCGCAACACAGACGAAGCTAGTCTCTCGCAGGAATTTCGCATCTCTCAACCAGAAAACCGCTCGAAATACGGAATGAACGGGAAGACGGAGCGACCACAGAATTGGATAATAGGACGAGGAGCGGGCGGCTGGAATCTCGATTTTTCCCTGAGTTCTGAAAAGATGTTAGATTCTAACATCTCCCCCCAATCTTTCATTCCACTTCATATATATATAGCGACCCTAAAGATTGCAATTTTATCATTCGTTTGCCAGAGATTTAAGATTCACTAGCTATAGTAGAATTTTGCTAGATTTCCATCAGAATTGGTGGCTTCATTGGAGTGAATTCTTTTCTGTGCACGGTATGATATATTTGTTAAAGTGATCAGTGGTCTAGTGCTTTCATTTCATTTCACTGGATTTTGTGTTTATTTAAATCTATTAATTTAAACCCATCTCAAAAGTTCCAGGCGTAAATTTAATGATATATCTATTAAACTTTTTCCAAAGATAATAGACGCTTAAATTAACTTTTAAAGTCGCGAAGGATTTTTTAAATTAATAAATTCAGTTAAGTTCTTTATGTATATGTGTGTGTGCTTTAACCATGAGACTCGCGAAGTGTTTTCTTAAATGTCTAATTAAATACACGAGTGTATATAATAGTCATAACGGTAAATTTATCGCGCGTTAGAATATTATTTGATTTTTGCAGTATCATTATGTTGTCATGTTTTTTTCTATCTTTTCCTATAGAATGATCACATAACCTTTGCGATCCCAGCAATAAATTATATAGAGTCCTCCAGACTCGGTTCTACCTTCAGAGATTCTTATAAACACTTATAAATATAATCTTGTGGCTGTCCGATGCGGCCTAGCTATCATAATTACATGAAAGAAAGCACAGCCAAGAACATTTAAATAAACCATCAAATTAAATTACAATCTGTAAGATAAACTGGAAGAAGAACATTTGCCAGTAGCCATATTTTATTTACTGCTCTGCTGTTAGAGTACATATTTACAAGAACTGTGACTGTGACTAGTTTTTCCTTACTGGATTTATAACTTACCTCACTGGTCAGTCGTTATGACCACGTTAAGAAGTTTTCACCACCAGCGCGAAACCAAAGAGACCACACCATCTCCCCCCCCAACCGTATCTAACGGTGACTGTGCCATCCCCATAGAACTTTTCCTTTTAACACAACAAAACCAAAGAACACTTAGGCTTCATTTTTTCCAGCGATTTCGGGACTATACTAACGCATAAACCTGACAATCTGGGGCTGGACATCAAAGCAAAGGACATTTTCCCATGTACAGTGTTTAACTACTGTTGTTATATTTCTCTGGAGTGCCTGATACCAAAATCGGTAAGTGTGTGTGAGAAATTGTGTTTTGGCCTTCACAAGCGTGCATGACTGAATGAGATTTATGTGCAACCATTTTAATTGATTTACTTGGTACACACTTGGTTATTTTTATTCCTTGTATTGTTCACTTTATAAGTGGGATTTCTTAACTCTGTTATTTCCCTTTCCTAATCTGCTTAGTAGAAGGAAAAAACAGTTAAGAAAAATAGGACTAGTTTCC
The DNA here is from genome assembly GCA_024509875.1 of Oreohelix idahoensis. Taxonomy (NCBI): domain Eukaryota; kingdom Metazoa; phylum Mollusca; class Gastropoda; order Stylommatophora; family Oreohelicidae; genus Oreohelix; species Oreohelix idahoensis. The sequence goes on from JAMPIV010014239.1 coordinate 12,919, forward strand.
TAATCCCCATACCTACCATTGTAATGCCTCTTTTCAGGATAGATTAACTTACTGTTGGGTTAACTTATCTATTTCTGAAACTACCTGTCTTTGGTCTGGGTTCTTTTCATTTGTCTGTACAAGAGGGAAGGGCATATTGGATATCAATCTTTACCCCCCACCTTGTCATTTGTATTTTTTTCTGTAAACTATGATTGTTACCTGTAAACTGATAAATGTTGTGATTGATTTTAATTAATAAATAAACAGCATAAAATTATTTAGTACTGTGTTGGAATACCCAAGCCCAAATTTCCCATATTTGTTTTAACATAGTTTGTATTCACGTGCGTCCATGTGTTTGAAACACCAAATTGGTGTTAGCCCTTGAGTGTTTGATACTGGCAACTAATTGCTTAGCCAGGAGAGTTTTAAGGAGTAGATTTGGGAGAAGCAGATTGTCGTAAAAGAGTCTGTCCTTACTCTCCCCTGCACTTTGTGAAGCAACTATTTACTCTCTAACCCTTATTATCCCCGAGCCTTCACTACCATTCTCCGCTCTAAACGAGACCCCTATTTCTAAGACTCTTTCTCTCAAAAATAAATTTACGACAATAATTGGCTGGCTCGCCGGGATAAACAGATATTGAGTCTGATCTAAGTCTGGGTCGAACTAGATAGAGTGTGAATTATCTGTCTTTGTGAGATAGGGAAATAAATAAAAATAATTACACCCCTAGACATCCCCTTTTAGTAAGTGGGTCGTCCACACAGCATATTGACTCGTTGTTTTCTTTCCACAGCAGTAGAAAGTTACGGATAAACATAAATTCGTTACGTTTTTTATTCTATGGCAGAGAAAATTGAAATTTTTCTTTATAAGAATTGCTGGGATTGCGTGATTGTTTTTACAGTCACAAAAGGTTTTTGAAGTTACTGGAGTTGAGCTTAGCCAAAGACGCATTGTTCTGACTTTTAAGTCTAGTTAACAACGTCTCTTCTCATAAACTGACTTCAGAGGGCGGAATTTTGTGGCGGAAAATTAAAATTTTAGGGAAATGTTTTTTTCTTTTAAAATATTTTAATATTATTTTTTCTCTACCGATTAGTAAAAATAGATTTTTCTAGTGTTTGACTTACCATTAACGTGGCATAGTCGTCTGCATTAATAGTCTTAAGTGACAGATAATAGCAGCGATAAGTTAGCACATTACAAGGTAGGAGGTATCACAAGTAAATTTATACTTTGTGTTTTTTCTTGTAGCGGCTTTGAGTTTTTTCCCCTTTGTATTTCTTCTTACTATATTCTAGTCTTAGAGGCATCCAGTTCTTTGATATGACAGAAAGGGTTCAGTTGAGGTGCATCTTCAGGCTGGAGGAGAGGTAGACAAGATTAAAGGGAGAAGCTGCGAACCTGTTTGTAAACAGGGAACATGAAAGATATGACGCGGAGCAAGAAAGAGAGAAGGCGGAGAAGAAAGAAGAGAAAGAGAGAGCAGACAGGAAAGAAGCACAGGATAGAGCAGAGAAGAAGGAAGCAGAAGAGAGGGCAGAAGCTAGAAAGAAAGAAGCGGACGATCGTCAATTGGAGCAGAAGAAAATCGAGGCAGAGATAGAAGCCCGCAGGGAAAGAGAGAAGGAGAGACAACGTGAGGAGAGAGAGACAGCACGAACTGGCGCTTAAGGCTTTAGAGAGTCGGGGCGCTTCTACTTCGAATAACGGAGAGCCGTCTTCGCCCCAGTCTCAGTCAATGGATCTCTCCCGCACTCAATCTGCCCAATTAACTGCGATGTCTTTTGCTTTAGAGTCTTTTCCTAGCCCCAATGAGAAAATAGACACCTTCCTAGAGAAATTCGAGAGGCTCGCAAATCTGTATGGGTTAGAAAATACCCGTTGGGCACTTAAACTCTCAACGTCATTAAAAGGAAATGCTTATGACGTGTACACAAAGCTGGGAACCATACAACATGATTACGACATGTTAAAGAAAGCCTTGCTAGAACGGTTCGAGATGACCCCCCGAAAATTTATGCAGATGTTCAGAAACAGCCGAAAAGAAAGCACAGAAACATTTCCCCAGTTCTCTTCATGTCTCACGGGCTATTTGATAAAGAATTATTAGAATTACCTCTTACATATGAGGGACTTCTTGAACTTGTTCTTGTGGAACAGATAAAGTCAACTTTATCAAACTAAACCCGTTGATTTTTGGCTGAACAGGGCGCAGTCAGGCTTGAGGGCATCCTCAATAAGGCAGAACGCTATACCAATGCAATGGCAGAACTTCCCAGCACTAAACGTAAACCCACAGATGAGCCATCTCGTAAACAAAATCTTGAGCAGTCATCCTATTCTTCCAATCCCTCTCAGCATTATAACCAACGAGAAAATAATACCCAGAGACCTCCTCAGGAAAAATCGAAATGATACAAAACCCGATTTCCCCCAAATAACAATTCTGATCAACCCACCAAGCCTACGTGGCAGCGCGGCCACCAAGGTCAAGGAAAAGGGAAGACCCCTACACCAGGGACGTCTGATCCGGGCAAGCACGCCGGGCCAAATCGCATCGGATGCCTGCATACAGCCTCGCCAGGTAGAGTCAATACAGACCCTCAACGCGAGGAACTGTAATTTTGAATGGTACCTCAACTACTTGTCTTTTTAACACTGGATTAAGTTTTTATTGTATTGTCGCTAGGCACCTAGTCAAACCTGGTCAGGAGACAGAGGACACTGTCAAATTATGTGGAGTTTTCAAGAAAGATGCACCCAGGACGCTTCATATCGCACTGGTAGAAATACACTCTGATTTTGTCAGAGGTGTTTTTAAAGCGGCCATAATGGATGATCCGATCTACCCAGTCATCCTGGGATGTAGATATGTGTTTGTTGGGAGACCAAAGGAGCCGATTGTGGCAGCGGTAACCACAAGAGGGCAAACTAAGAAGGAGAGGGAGCCTGCGCCAAATTTGTTACCGAACGAACTAAAGGAGGCGCATCAAAAGGACCCTACTCTGGAGCCCTGTTTTAGAAAACTGCCCATGGCTAAGGACCCCAGACACCACGGAGACATCTTTTCTAAGGATGGCGTATAATATCGCAGAACGGGCGACCCTGATACAGGGAATAACCAGCTCCTAGTACCGACGCAGTACAGAAGCCAGATCTTAGAAATGGGGCACTCTCTTTCCTTTAGATGACATATGGGACAAAACGCCACAATTCAGCGAATAAAAAACCGCTATTGGTGGCCAGGAATGAACTCCGAAATTATGAGGTACGTGAAATGTTGCGCCTAGTGCCAACGGGTAGCACTCAAGCACTTGACACCCCCAGTACCGGTACCTATGGGGCAAATGCCAATAGTAGGTACTCCATTTGAACGGATTGCTGTCGACATCATTGGACCCCTGGAAAGGACCAAAAGAAGGAACAGGTTCATCCTGACCTTAGTCGACACTTGCACTGTGTGGGTTGAAGCTATACCGCTAATATGCAATGCACAGATTCCAAGCATGTCGCCGAAGCCCTCGCGCAAATTTTTACACGGTTGGGATTCCCTCAACGAGTTTTGACGGATAATGGATCCCAATTCCGTAGCCTGTTAATGGAGGAGATCTTTAAGATCTTGAGGGCCAAACATATCCACACAAGTCTCTTCATCCTGCCGGAAATGGGCTCGTGGAACGTTTTAACGGCAGCCTCACCATGATGTTACGTAAGTCTGGTCAGGAGAAACCAGAAGACTGGGACCTATATATATATCTGATGCCTTATTCGCCTACAGAGAGGTTCCGCAAGCGTCTATGGGTTTTGCGCCAGCTACACTTTTATTTGGCAGACCTATTAAGGGACCACTAGAAGCCTTACTTCGGTCCCTGACAGACCAAAAGGCTGACGAGACAGTCTTCTCTGCAAGCAAGTATGTATCTGAGCTCAAGGAAAGGCTAAAGCTAGGATGAGATCTAGCTACGACCAACCTTAAGTAAGCCCACGCTAAACATGCTAAAGGATACAACAAAGCTGCAAAAGGGAGAGAACTACAAACAGGGGAGAAAGTTTTGTTGCTACTTCCGACCGGAAGCAATAAACTTCGCATCGGATGGCAAGGACCGTTCACCGTCCTTAAAAAGATCTCACGCACCAATTACAAGATCTCCATTAAAGGAAAGGAGAAGATCTTTCACGTAAATCTCCTTAAGAAATATTTAGAGAGACCAGTGCCATCCTCCGAGCATCTCCTGGCTGTCGCCATAGCAACGAAAGACGAGGAAGATGATGATGGCTGCATGGAGTACCCATTGCAACACACAGAATCCTTTAAAGATGTCAAGTTCGGCTACAACCTCTCACCAGAATAACAAACAGAAACCAGGGCGCTACTAAAACATTACAGTGCAGTCTTAACGGATGTACCTGGTCGAACAAATCTCATCGAATTTGATATGAAATTAACAAACGAGACCCCTGTTCGAACCAGAGTTTACCCCATTCCGTACGCTAAAGCGGATGCACTTCGAGGAGAAATAGACAAGCTGCGTCATGCAGGAATTATCAGTGAGTCTACCTCTTCTTACAGTTCGAGTGTAGTGCTGTTGCAGAAGCCCAATAAGGAAGTACGGCTGTGTATAGATTACCGGTTGCTAAACGCTGTAACGGAATTCCAGCCCGAACCTCTCCAAACTGTTTCTGAGTTGTTCACCAAGCTCAGCAAAGCAAAAATTTTCTCCAAGATTGACCTCAGTAAAGGTTATTATCAAATACCAGTCAAGGAGGAAGTTAAACCTTTGTTAGCTTTCAGCACTAGTGAAGGACATTACACATTTAATGGGATGCCGTTCGGATTGCATAACGCACCAGGAGTGTTCACCAGGATGATTAGTAAATTAATATTAGTAAATTAATATTAGACAAACATAAAGGTATGTTTTCAGGCACTCGTAAGAAATAAAGAAGTGCATAGTGGCTTACCCGGTTCGAACCCCACCTTCCGTACGACAACTCCGCCTAGCTATCAAGCGAATCACACTGACCCCACGGCCAGCTGTTGTTTTTTCTGTTGTCCAAGTGTTCTACTTCTTTATTTCTTACGAGTGCCTGAAAACATACCTTTATGTTTGTCTAATATTAATTTACTAATATTAATTTACTGTTTACAGGCCTCGGGTTTCCCTTCCTTATGTGTTATTTATGTTCATACAATACCAGGATGATTAGGAAGCTTCTAGAACCTTTGCAAAGTCCCCATATCCATAATTTCATGGATGACATATTAATTGCATCGGAAACCTACGACGAACATATTGCTACGGTTGCTATGCTCCTCAGGAGACTACAGGAAACTGGTCTCACAGCCAGACCTAGAAAATGTCTAATCTGGTTTAAAAGCTAGACTTCCTGGGGCATACTATTTCTCACGGCTGTAGTTGGCCCGTTAAGAAAAACGTGGAGAAAATAATTGCAGCTAAAAGATCCCGAACCAAGAAAGACACTCGTTCCTTCTTATCACTATGTGCATACTATCAGAAATACTTCCAGAACTTCAACGGACTGACGACACCTCTGACTGACCACACAAAGAAAAGTTGTCCTGATAAGGTCATTTTGGATCAAAAGTGCGAACACGCGTACAGCACTTTGAAAGGACAATTGTCTGCATACCCAATTTTAAGGTTACCTGACCTCAAGAAACCTTTTGTACTGCGGGTCGACGCGTCAGGTCAGGGCATCGGGTCAACGTTACTGCAAGCCGAGGACAGTGACCCGAATATGATATTTCCAGTTGCTTATGGCAGTCGGAAATTAAATAAAGCTGAACGGAACTACAGCGTTGTCGAAAGAGAATGTCTCGCTCTGATTGACGGCATCAGACGACATCATGAGTTTCTTTATGGGACATCTTTCACGGTGCAAACAGACCACGCTCCATTAGCTTTTCTTGGTGCTAATAAAAAATTTAACGCACGTATCATGCGTTGGGCCCTTCTTTTAAGCGTTTACTCATTAAAAGTGGACTATATTCCGGGAAGACAGAATGTTGAGGCTGATTTCCTGAGTAGAAACTGGACTACGGAGGAAGAGGAGGAAGTTGAGAATACCAATCATCCAAAAGCTACCGATCAGCACAGCTTCATTGTCATAAATCAAACATGAAAAGATGTTTTTATGCCTCAAAAGAGTTGAGGATTGTGACGGATGATGAAACTCAGCTGTACTGAATTATTTAGATGATATGGTAGACACCTCATAGCATCAGTGCCCCCGAATATTGTTGTAACTTTTCGTCAAACGAGAATTCGTCGTCCTGGGCTCATTAGCTATGCACAAAAGAAACGTGGAACTCCACCTGGGCTCATTAATATGTGTATGAGCAGAGTGGACTCGTCACCACGTTTGCTAATTAATATGTGGATAGTTTATCTTCCGTGCAGTCTGGACATCGCATTGTCTCAAGGGAAGGTTAAACCCCACCCACTGCTATCTCTATAGCAATCAGGAGCAGTTATTTTCCTTACCTTGGTCAGTACCTGAAAGGCGTTGCCATAATCAAACCAAGGAAAGCGGCACACGATCTGAGACAACGATGATCGCAACTCAGACGAAGCTAGCCTCTCGCAGGAATTTCGCATCTCTCAACCAGAAAACCGCTCGAAATACGGAATGAACGGGAAGACGGAGCGACCACAGAATTGGATAATAGGACGAGGAGCGGGCGGCTGGAATCTCGATTTTTCCCCGAGTTCTGAAAAGATGTTAGATTCTAACATCTCCCCCCAATCTTTCATTCCACTTCATATATATATAGCGACCCTAAAGATTGCAATTTTATCATTCGTTTGCGAGAGATTTAAGATTCACTAGCTATAGTAGAATTTTGCTAGATTTCCATCAGAATTGGTGGCTTCATTGGAGTGAATTCTTTTCTGTGCACGGTATGATATATTTGTTAAAGTGATCAGTGGTCTAGTGCTTTCATTTCATTTCACTGGATTTTGTGTTTATTTAAATCTATTAATTTAAATCCATCTCAAAAGTTCCAGGCGTAAATTTAATGATATATCTATTAAACTTTTTCCAAAGATAATAGACGCTTAAATTAACTTTTAAAGTCGCGAAGGATTTTTTAAATTAATAAATTCAGTTAAGTTCTATATATATATGTGTGTGTGCTTTAACCATTAGACTCGCGAAGTGTTTTCTTAAATGTCTAATTAAATACGCGAGTGTATATAATAGTCATAACGGTAAATTTATCGCGCGTTAGAATATTATTTAATTTTTGCAGTATCATTATGTTGTCATGTTTTTTCTATCTTTTCCTATAGAATGATCACATAACCCTTGCGATCCCAGCAATAAATTATATAGAGTCCTCCAGACTCGGTTCTACCTTCAGAGATTCTTATAAACACTTTTAAATATAATCTTGTGGCTGTCCGATGCGGCCTAGCTATCATAATTACATGAAAGAAAGCACACCCAAGAACATTTTAATAAACCATCAAATTAAATTACAATCTGTAAGATAAACTGGAAGAAGAACATTTGCCAGTAGCCATATTTTATTTACTGCTCTGCTGTGAGAGTACATATTTACAAGAACTGTGACTGTGACTAGTTTTTCCTTACTGGATTTATAACTTACCTCGCTGGTCAGTCGTTATGACCACGTTAAGAAGTTTTCACCACCAGCGCGAAACCAAAGAGACCACACCATCTCCCCCCCCAACCGTATCTAACGGTGACTGTGCCATCCCCATAGAACTTTTCCTTTTAACACAACAAAACCAAAGAACACTTAGGCTTCATTTTTTCCAGCGATTTCGGGACTATACTAACGCATAAACCTGACAATCTGGGGCTGGACATCAAAGTAAAGGACATTTTCCCATGTACAGTGTTTAACTACTGTTGTTATATTTCTATGGAGTGCTTGATACCAAGATCGGTAAGTGTGTGTGAGAAATTGTGTTTTGGCCTTCACAAGCGTGCATGACTGAATGAGATTTATGTGCAACCATTTTAATTGCTTTACTTGGTAAACACTTGGTTATTTTTATTCCTTGTATTGTTCACTTTATAAGTGGGATTTCTTAACTCTGTTATTTCCCTTTCCTAATCTGCTTAGTAGAAGGAAAAAACAGTTAAGAAAAATAGGACTAGTTTCCTAATCCCCATACCTACCATTCTAACGCCTCTTTTCAGGATAGATTAACTTACTGTTGGGTTAACTTATCTATTTCTGAAACTACCTGTCTTTGGACTGGGTTCTTTTCATTTGTCTGTACAAGAGGGAAGGGCATATTGGATATCAATCTTCACCCCCCACCTTGTCATTTGTATTTTTTTCTGTAATCTATGATTGTTACCTGTAAACTGATAAATGTTGTGATTGATTTTAATTAATAAATAAACAGCATAAAATTATTTAGTACTGTGTTGGGATACCAAAGTCCAAATTTCCCATATTTGTTTTAACATAGTTTGTATTCACGTGCGTCCGTGTGTTTGAAACACCAAATTCGTGTGAGCGCTTGAGTGTTTGATACTGGCAACTAATTGCTTAGCCAGGAGAGTTTTAAGGAGTAGATTTGGGAGAAAAAGATTGTCGTAAAAGAGTCTGTCCTTACTCTCCCCTGCACTTTGTGAAGCAACTATTTACTCTCTAACCCTTATTATCACTGAGCCTTCACTATCATTCTCCACTCTAAACTGGACCCCTATTTCTAAGACTCTTTCTTTCAAAAATAAATTTACGACAATTATCAATTTTTTTCTGATAACTACCTATCTTTGGACTGGGTTTATCTTTGTCTATTACAAGCGGGAAGGGCATATTGGATACCACTCTTCATATCCCCCGCCCCCCTCTCCTTGTTATTTGTATTTTCTGTACCTATGATATATTGCCTGTAACAAATGATAAATGTTGTGACTGATTTTTTAATGATAAATAAACATCATAAAACTTTTAGTACTGTGTTGGAAAGCCCACCCCCAAATTACCCATATTTGTTTATCATAGTTTGTATTCACGTAGCGTCCGTGTGTTTGAAACACCAAATTGGTGTGAGCGCATGTGTGTTTGGAAACTGGCAAATAATTGTTTAGCCAGGAGAGTTTAAGGAGTAGATTGAGAGCAAAGATTGTCGTAAAAGAGCCTGTCCTTACTCTCCCCAGCACTCTGTGAATCAACTATTTACTTCCAAAACCCTTATTATCACAGAGCCTTCACCATCATTTTTCACTCTAATCGGGACCACTATTTCTAAGACTTTTCTTAAAATAAAATTACGACAGTCACTTAGTCCTTACACGAAATATCCTATCCAGGGCGCGAACTTTGGTGATGAAGCTGTTGTCCATGCAGCATGTTCCTGCTCTACAAGTAGCCAGTAGGTCCAAAGGAACGGCAGTAGCTGATACCGTGTGATACAGTCACGTTGCAAGGGTTGCCAGAATAATATCTAATCAACATTAGACTGCCTGAGGGACTCGGATTCTAATGTTATCCTCAAGGTTTACCCCTGAAACGTTTCCCGTAAACGGATATTCCCGCAACGCAGAAGAGATTTGAAACCAATGTTTACCTTCTCCTAACCAATAAATATTACACACACATAAAGGTATGTTTTCAGGCACTCGTGACAAATATCAAAGTAGGAAACTAGACAACAGAAAAACAACAGACGTGAGTGGCATACCAGGGAATCGAACCCATGACCTTCCGTGCGGCACCCTTGCCTAGCTATGGAAGCGAATCACACTATCCTCTCTGCCATCTTGGTACCACACTTATGATGCTTCGATGACTGGGGTTATTAGTGCGACCCGCAACACATAACACCGGAAATATATACCTAGGGCAATCCAGCTTATAAATGACACAATCATTTCTGTTGTTCCCCTGTTATACAGTATAGGTCAGATTACACAAGACAAAGACCTTAATACTGTGTCTAGTAAATGATAGAAGACTAAGAACAGTAAGTACAGGACAGAGGGTAGGTTTTGGTATTGTATAAACGTTTTAAACACATAAAGAAGGGAAACCTGAGGCCTGTAAACAGTAAATATATATTACACAAACATAAAGGTATGTTTTCAGGCAGTTGTGAGAAATAATGAAGTAGAAAGCTAGACAACAGAAAAGCAACAGACGTGAGTGGCTTAGCGGGAATCAAACCCAGGACCTTGCCAGTCCATTAGAAGATTGATAAATATTTTATAAGTTATGTCAAATTCAGCATGTACACTCTGGAGTCACTTATGAACTTTGCGGAAACGTGAGATGTCAAGTGGTTTCTATTACTCACGTTAGCTCGCACCCGTTCACGTGATGCTTCATTATTACACCCTATATACTAACTTTTTATATACACATAAGTGTATATGTTCTTATCTGCGATTGTCAGCACATATGTTTCTGTTTGCCTGTGACTGTGTTATTATATATATATATATATATATATATATATATATATATATATATATATATATATATATATATATATATATATATATATATATATAGATATATATATATAGTCTAACAAAAGAAAAAAGTCACACCTTGTATTTTGTTCCTAATAAATATGCATCGAGAAATTGATAAAGCAAACAGGGCAGTTCGATAAGGGATTTATGTCTTGAAAGAAATTAGGTTAAAAAAACAAAAATGTAGTAATCGAGTGTCACGTGGTTGTACCTTGAAGAAGTGTGGTGTCCTAAACAAAAATCACAAACTCAGAAACGATTGTGACCACCATGGACATGCACCACTGTACTGCAGCGGCGTCTCATGGAGAGTTCCAAACGTCTGATCTGGTCGGTGGGCACCCTTCTGTCCATATGGTCCCAGAGATGATCAATGGGATAATATATATATACACATATATATATATATATATATATATATATATATATATATATATATATATATATATATATATATATATATATATATATATATATATATATATATATATTAGTGCAACTGAACCCAAACTCTCTGTGCGTAATTCGCACCGTGAAAAATATCCTCTGAGTGTATTTCTACCGTGAAAAGTAAATCACTGTAAAACCTGCTTCACAGTTACTGCAGTAATCTATGAAGTTGTGGCGCTGGCTATTGCACGCCACACGCTAGAAAATATATAGGATTTTGGTGCTGATGAGCGCAGCACGATAGTAATTTGTCGATATGTGTATTGCGCACATGACGTGAGCAGTGTGGAGGAAAAATGGACAGAGCGTGTGTTGACCCTGAATGGGCGGCTGGTGTATGTGTTCTGCCCAATGGTAGAAATATGGGAAATGTTAAAAGAGAAGTGTCTTGAAACATATTAATGTTTATTAAATACAACGGAAGGTAGGAAGAGGAATGAGGTAATGTTTATATGGACCTACGGATTAGAGAAGTTGCTGAATCTACCTAATTATGCATGCTGTGTAATGATGTATTGTCTACGTGAATAATAAATGGTATGTTACTAAAACACTTTTATTGGCCTGGGGTAAATAAAGACATTTCAACTTATTGTAAATCTTGCGCTGAATGTCGAAGTGTTGCACGTAAGGGTGCACATCAATCAGCACCTTTACAGGTCACGGATATTGCTGTACGCCCTTTTTTCAAATTGGCTATTGATATCATAGGACCACTGTCTGTAAGGTCTACCAGAGGTTTTCAATACATATTAACATGTATTGACCTGTGTACGAGATGGCCAGAAGCCATTCCTTTAAAAAATATTACCACAGTGTCGGTAACAGATGCGTTGCTGTCTATATTTTCACGCATCGGGTTTCCGGAAGAAATCCTCTCTGATCATGGATCTCAGTTCGTGTCAGGTATGATGTCAGATGTTTTCAACACACTTCGTATCCGTCACTCTCTTAGTGCTATATTTCACCCTAGCTCTAACGGGGTCGTGGAACGTTGGAATGGGACATTGAAACAATTGTTGGGGAAGGTGACTACATCATTTCCTCAAGAATGGGATCGTTTTATTCCTGCTGTACTGTTTGCGTACAGAGAGGTTCCTAATCATACTGGTTTTTCGCCTTTTCAGTTAGTATTTGGTGCGAACCCAAGAGGTCCAATGTCTCTCTTACATGATTTGTTGATGGAATCTGATGTGAATAATAATAATAAGAAGAAATCCACTTATCAATACGTTACAGATTTACGCCAACTTCTTGTGGATGCATGTCAGGTGGCGACTGAAGCATCTGCGATGGCAAAATATAAGACCAGATCTCGCATTAACCGAGATAGACGACTAACGTCTTTCTCAATCAATGACGATGTTTTTGTTCTCCTGCCACTCAAAGTAGATCATTTGTTAGTAACATGGCAAAGTCCGTTTAAAGTGGTTGCAAAGAGAACAGACGTGGACTACGTCATCAATATGCTGGGTAAACAAAAAACATTCCATGTTAACATGCTCCTACCATACATCACTCGTCCTCCTCAGTTACAATTCATTTGTGATGCTATCATGAACCAACCTACCCATCATGCATCTATCGCGTTGGTGGATGAGGTGCAAACCAATTTCGCTGATGTATCTTCCACGTTTCCGGTAGCACCTATTAAGTCTTCGGAAACATGGAATGATGTTATAATTTGTACTGATTTACCTGCAGATCATAGGGATCAAATTCGTTCTATGTTGGTATCCTTTCAGGATGTTTTATCTGATCTTCCGGGACGTACTAACATTATCACACACGAAATCAAATTGTCAGATTACACCCCGATTTCATTACGACCATACGACGTTCCTCTACATGTTAGAGATCAGGTGGAAAGTGAAGTAGATGGTATGTTAAAACTGGGTATTATTTCACCGTCTGATTCACCTTTCTGTTTTCCTATGGTGGCAGTACGAAAGAAAGACAAGTCAATTCGTATTTGTATTGACTTTCGTCGCCTGAACAAGGTGACCATACCCGATTCTGAAACAATGCCTTTGCTGGAGGATTTGTTGCCACGCCTATCATCCGCCACTTTCTTCAGCAAGTTTGACCTATCTAAAGGTTACTGGCAGATTCCTCTGGCTGATGTATCAAAACCTTAGACTGCTTTTTTCATGATACTTGGGAACAGCATATCGCTGGGATACAGTCGTTGCTCCAAACTCTCAGAGTACATAACCTCACAGCTCGACCTTACAAAGTCGAAATTGGGTTTACTGAGATTTCATTTCTGGGTCATAAGATTGGCCGACATACAATACAACCTGATGAGTCTACACTAAAAAGGGTACTAGATCTTGCCATACCAACTACTAAGAAACAAGTTCGTAGTTTGCTGGGACTCATAAACTTTTACCACAGGTTTATACCACGATTTTCCCTTTTAACTTCTGTTCTATCTGCTCTGACAAAAAAGGGTATGCCTGACAAAATAATATGGAACAAAGAGTGTGACCATGCCTTACAGAACATCAAAACACAATTTTCAAAAAGTCCAATACTAAGACTACCAGACTTATGACGACCTTTTCTCGTGGTTACAGACGCATCTCTGAAAGGAATCGGGGGATGTTTAATGCCGACCTTTGATCTCGAGTGCCACCCGATATTCTACCTCAGCAGAAAACTTTCAGAGACAGAATCCAGATATCCAATTGTGGAAAGGGAACTTTTGTCATTGGTATGGACATTACATAAACTACAGAAGTTCTTGGTGGGTACACATTTTAAATTATACACTGATCAAAAAGCCCTCACATATTTACAGACTTTTAAATCGACTAATGCACGTCTCACCCGATGGGCGCTACAAATGCAAGGGTATGATTTTGACGTTTTACCAATAGCAGGAAAGGACAATGTCCTAGCTGACACCCTCTCTAGAGTTATGTAATAACTCGAATACGGAAGTGGACAATAATTACTTATTTATTCATATTGTTATTACTGACATTATTTTTTTTTCCTTTAAAATCTAGATAGATATCATTTAATAAATGATAGGTAATCATAAGGCATTAGGGATAAGATGAATGATTTAATCTCACTTCACATTATAATTGCCTGACTAAAAACTAAGTTTTCAGTTGTTCGAGGGGGGGGGGGGTAATGTGGCGCTGGCTATTGCACGCCACACGCTAGAAAATATATAGGATTTTGGTGCTGATGAGCGCAGCACGATAGTAATTTGTCGATATGTGTATTGCGCACATGACGTGAGCAGTGTGGAGGAAAAATGGACAGAGCGTGTGTTGACCCTGAATGGGCGGCTGGTGTATGTGTTCTGCCCAATGGTAGAAATATGGGAAATGTTAAAAGAGAAGTGTCTTGAAACATATTAATGTTTATTAAATACAACGGAAGGTAGGAAGAGGAATGAGGTAATGTTTATATGGACCTACGGATTAGAGAAGTTGCTGAATCTACCTAATTATGCATGCTGTGTAATGATGTATTGTCTACGTGAATAATAAATGGAATGTTACTAAAATATCCAGCTGTTATATTGATCGTTGTGTGGAATCTTCGAGTCATAGAAAGTATCGTTAATGAACTATTGTGGCTGTCCTGAATCTTGTGGACCTATGCTATATAAACCTAGACACAGTGTGAAAACGAGCACAAATAATCAACTGAAGAATATAAACTTTTAACGCCACAGAAGTCATAAGCAATTAAGAAGAATCCGGTTGCAGAACTGCGCTGAATATAAGTATCTCAATACACAGGAGACAACCAAGTAATCAAGCCACTTTAGATGGTAAGAAGGACAATGAATAAGTGACAATTTACTTCTTGAAAAATGTATTGTAAAAATTTGTATCAAATTCATTGAAAATCCAATCATTCATTCAAGTATCATGCCTAGTGGCATAGGAGATCATGTCTCTCCTCATCTTTTTCTCCCTAGTATAATTTATCAATTATGTTATAGACTTCTTTCCATGCCACGATGTCAAACTGTCCAGTATTTGTTATCTTTGACTTCCCCTATCTCGTTTTCCTTCAATCTTACCTGTTGTTACGATACATTCCATATCTCGTTTTCCTTCAATCTTAACTGTTGTTACGATATATTCCATATCTCGTTTTCCTTCAATCTTACCTGTTGTTACGATGTATTCCAGCTTTCCTCTTCGTATAACATACCCCAAAAAAGTGGATTGCTTCTTTCTAACTTGTGAAATAAGTTTCCTTTGCGCTTTGGCCTCTTTCAGGACATCCGCATTACTCTTTTTGGCTGTCAATGGCGATATTTTAAACATTTTTCTGTAACGCCACATTGTAGTAAAAATTCTAACACCCATAGATAAATTAGAATATAAATCATAAAGCAAATGTAAGAAAGAAAGAAGAATGGTGAAAGACCAGTGCTTTCCCAATAGCGTACACCTGCGTTGTAGAACGCCATAATGACTGAACCCGAGATCCCTTTTTCTACTTCGTCTGCATAACTGTAACGCTTCCACGTTTGATAGTAAAAGACTACTGCATAAACTACACGCATTTCTAAAAATCAAACTGGTACTGTATTTCTTGGACGACCTTGATAGACACACTGCTTAATGACCTAGATATAATATTACATTAATGTCATTATATACACTACGTTAACCTAAAAGACAGACGGGCTTAGAAGAGAGAGAGAGAGATGCACGGAGGAACGCATGCAATAAAACCACGTCGTCTCGCGGTTCAAAAGTGACCGCCGATCACATGCAAAATGCATGAGGGCGATTTCAAATAAACAGTGTTAAAAAGTTAAGAGTTAACAAAATGTCCTGACTCAATCTTAGCTCTTATCAGGAAACCTGACATTCTACTGTTTTACGTCTAAGCTCCTGACATCCTATGACATAGAAGTGAACGGGTGGTAAAAAACAAATACACGACTATCTTCGAAAAATACATATTTTGAACGAAGCCATTTATCCCCATTAAACTTATATATTCTTGTACACTAGGACTTGCTGACAAAGAATATGTTATGTGTTACGCAAATAGTCTATTAATTAACAAATTATAGCCAAAATGCGATAGTGGGGTTGTCTGACAGCATAAGATCATTTCTGCTTATATTTTTTTATGGCGTGTTTGAACAACACTGCGTTAGGGAAATAGGCCAACAAGTTAGATACGATTTGATTGGCTGTAGAAATATGTAAGGCGAAACTTTATTGGTCAAACTGCAAATACTACTTTGGTTATTAATGGAATCGTAGGATGGGTAAATTTTTTTCAAACGCTCTTGTAAACATGGTTTCATTGGGTAGAACCTTCGATATACTCAACTAGAAGCGTCAGTTCATCGCCAGTTTTAAAAGTACATTTGTGAGAAGCAAGGCGTTGTGATCAAGCTAATTCTTTCTAATAAAGGAATAAGCCTGGAATAGGGCAGATCAAAATTGTGCCAGAATTCATCGCCAGACAACGTTACTTGTTTAAATATTTCCATGAATTGTGGTAAGCTAGATATATTTCTTCTACATATATTATATGAAAATTGAATGTAAAATGATAAATTGTGTCTGTGTGTGTATGTCGTTCAGTAGCGAACATGAAACAAGGCCTAGATATTGCTCCTCCATGTAAAGGCTTGCCCGAGAGGAGTATACCTGCCTATATAAGTGTATTGAATTGCCATATAGTAACATGACACCTATACTATCATATGGAAGGGATTAACGCTGGAATTGCAGAGGCGTTGTAACCATTAAGGAGAGGAATACTGGTGGATATAATTTTGTCACATGAAAAGCTAGCAGTTGGCCTACAGCGCTGAACTCTATGTTTGTACTGTCATGTAACTATGTGTGGAAATAGATTGTATTCTAGTTATGAAGAAGGAGGCAAAACCTTCTCCATTTCAGGGACCGTGGTACTGAAGTTAATATCGCAGCACCTGGTCGGAGCTTTGCTTGACCCAGAACGCTGGTAGCAGACTCCTTGTCCAAGATATTGTCCAGTGTGGATCTGATAGCAAAACAAGAAGCAAGCGAGCAGAGGATTCAGTTCTACTGCAGCTGTTAATGAAGATAAGATACTGTAGCACGACCAGAGCTCACTTTTGACTAACAATCCCCTTGAATTGACTTTTGCAAAATAAAAGGGACATAGACTTCAAACAGAATTGATGAATCCCTTAATAATATTTCCCCAGTGCAAACATATGAAGTCATGATGACAAACAACAACTTAGCTATAACAACCAGTATTACCTCATAACATTACATCACAACTTACTTACTTGCTTACTTACTTAGTCGTTCCCCTTCTACTGTGAGGTGTAGAGGTTTGGAAGAGAGAGCGCCAGACTATCCTATCGGCTGTCTTCCTCCTGGCCTGGTTCCATTCTAGTCCTCGATCCTTCAAAGATTGTCTAATGTTGTCCTCCCAGCGGACTCTGGGTCGTCCTCGGGGTCTGGATCCTTGGCTCTTTGTTTCCCATGCTTGTCGTGGTATCCGATCTTCTCCCATTCTGCAGACATGGCCAAACCATCTTAATTGGGACTGTTCTACTTGGGTCTGCAGGGGGTAGGATTTAAGGCCTTGACGTATCGTCTGGTTGCGTACCATGTCTCTTCTTGTTACTTCAACCACCTTCCTCAGATACCTCATTTCTGAGGTTTGGATCTGGTTTTTATGGGTTGTAGTCATTGTCCATGACTCGCATCCGTATGTCAAGACTGGGGCATAGGTGGAGCGGTATACAGCCATCTTCGTTTTCTTACCAACCTCTTTCTTGCTGAGGAATCCTCGATTTATGGCCTGAAAAAGTCTCCCAGCTGCTGCTTTTCGAGTGGCCAACTCTTCTTTGATGCCTTCCTTTCGGTCTATAATAGCTCCGAGGTATTTAAATTGGTCGACCTGCTCCAGGACCTGTTCTCCCAGCTTAATCTGATGTTTTCTTTCTTCTCGTGATATCACCATGGATTTTGTTTTAGAGCTGCTTATGACCATCCCTCTCTTCTCCAGCTCTTCCTTCCAGACTTGCAGGTTGGATTGGAGATGTGCATCTGATTTAGCAATCAGGGCAACATCATCAGCAAATGCCAGCTCCGAAATATAGACCTGTCTCATCTTCCAGTACCCCACTGAAAGTGGTGGTCCTGAACTCTTCCGACTTATGGTTTGCTGTCCGCACATATGTTGCGTGCATATTTTGACGCACATATTACAAAAATCTATATGGCTATTTAATATGGAAAAGATATAGACAGTCATTCATTTGTGTATGAAAATGCTGTCTATAGGAGTAATCGTTCTTGATAGTGATCCGGCGCACGGATATTGCTCTTATATCTGTACTTATTTTTTAGGGCCAGAAAATAGATTAATTTGCTTATTATATTTATGGCCTGAATTCATATGTATTACATATTATTAGTACAAGTAGAATCAGTCCTATATTGTATATTTTGGATGGGTAGGCGGGACTAGATTCTTGTTCTTCCGCTCTAGCGGAAGTATGAGTTGTCTTGACAAGTCGGGAGGAGTTCCGATGTACCGTGATAATGGCGGGTACGCATTCTTCAAAGGGCTGGTAGATTCTTAAGGAAATATGAGTTATGAAGTGGTTTTCTTCTAAAGGAGATGGTATCTCTACTAGAGTTTATGTTAGAGACTCTCCTAAGGTACGGTACAATGTATAATTCGGACTCCATGTATTGCCAGACCCTATTTTGATGATCTCATGTCGATTCGACCTAGATGGAACATTGTGCTTCGTATCGCCAGGGTCGTGTTTTGTATCGACAAAGATGACAGGCTTTCCTACAGCGGTTATGGCTACGTGAATTAACCTGATCACCGTAGAGCTGTATGGAAACATTTATGAAATCATTTATATACTCATTATAAATTAACTTTGGCTTATATTCACCTTCATACGAGTGAGTGAGCGACAACTCAGGGAGGCGGCCATGTTATATTTCTGTCATCATATGTTTTGATCACTGCCAAGAGAACAGATTACATATCCTATTATCGGACAGTGACAAGGAGATCTCAGTCTTGATAGAAACCCCCTTTTTCGTGGTTTCATAATATATTACAAACTATGGACGTCAAGCAACTTTAGTTATTTACCGATCTGCCTTCACTGACGCGTTTAGTCAGATAGGGGATGCGGCCATAATATATCATGACACTGAACTTTTGATGTACTACCCATTATTTATGAATGTGTCATGACTTCAGATCTGCTATGTATACCTACACATTGATGTGTCAACATACCATGATGTACTCGTATGTCCCAGTGTGTACGTCTGAATAAATTGTGTAAACAAAGATTCCAGCAGTCTGCATTGGTGCCTTGTAGACACAAGTGTATGAGTGATTATCTTGGTCAGCACACGAACAGTACACCATTCGCGTTAATCACAAGCTACACTTCTACTCCATACATACACCATCCTGCGTCGGTTGAAGTGACCAAGTTTAGGGCCTGCTTCCCCTGGAGCCTTTGCCTTCCCTAACGCAGGACTAGGGTGAGTTACCCATTTACAGCTGGGTAGACTGGAGCATGCCTGATCTCAACAACACACCACACTTCTTTATAGACTGACACTTTACAGAAGGGAAAGAAAAACTCATCTTTTTACACATAATTTCTGCAAGACTTGTAGAAGCTCTGTATAGCATGAATCAGAGGTGCTGGAATATTCTTCCTTGCCAAACAATCCCAAAGTTTGCTCCAGGGGACCCTGTCAAACGCCTTTTCCAGATCTATGAAACAAAGATGCATCTCACTCTTATACTCAAGGGCCTTTTCACTCAGCTGTCTGAGTGTGAAGATTAGGTCTTGAGTACTTCGGTTTGCTCGGAATCCGCACTGGACCTCATCCAATTGTGGCTCAGCTAGGCGTCGGAGTCTCTGCTCTAGGATTCTAGAGTAGATTTTACCAGGGACACTGAGAAGGGATATGCCTCTATGGTTTCCACACTGTCGATTGTCACCCTTTTTGAAAATTGGTGTTATGATGGCAATCTCCCAATCCTTTGGTATGGTCTTGTTGTACCACGCTGCCTGTAAAACCCTTAAGAGTAATAGGCCGCCTGATGCTCCCATGAACTTAACCATTTCTGGTGTTATACCATTATGCCCTGCTGCTTTGCCCATCTTGATTTTCTCCAGTGCTGCCTTCAGTTCTTCCATCTTTATGTCATCTTCACCATCATTGGTTTTCTCTTCTGTGCTAGTGTTTATCATTTCTGATGCTTCACCATGCTCACCATCCAGGAGTTCTGAGAAATATTCTTTCCATCTTCCCATTACTTCCTTCGGGGCAGTAAGCAATTTGCCTTGCTTGTCCTTTATAAATTTGAAAGGGCATTGTTTTTCCTTCCTCATGTTCTTTAGGGTCTTATAGAACAATTTCTGGTTTTCTTGTGCATCTTTTTCTAGCTTTTCTCCAAATTCTTCCCAGGACTTCTGTTTTGCTGCTAGCACTTTGTTCTTTGCTTCTGTTCTGAGTGTCACATATTCTCTATATTTTTCCATTTGTCCTGTTGTGTTTTAGCTCCTAAGTATTTTTCCATGCCATTTTCTTCTCTCTTATTTTCTCTTTGACTTCCTCTGTCCACCAAGGTGTCCTCTTTCTCTTGTTCCCAAGTCGGACTTCACCGCATGCTTCTGCAGCAGCTGTCTTTATGATATCCTTGAATTTAATCCAGAGGGTTTCCAAGTCATCAGGTCGTTCTTCTGTGTTGCTCACCGCTACATCACAACACTACACTCATATTGTGATAATATTAGATGCCTTGACAAAGATCCTTTGCATAACTTTAGTATATAAACCGTGTAATTACATTGTATTGTGATTCCTGATTCACACTGTGGTAGAATCAGGATATCTTTATCTTGAAAAATGAATACATTTTTATAAAAACTTATCTCTGGAATTAATAAGATAGCCTTTCACTAACTTCCATGACTTACTCCCATATGTCAGGATAGGTTCTATATAACACTGAAGAACGCTCTTTCATACTTGTACTCCCATTGACAAAAACATTGTTGCATAAAATACTCT
The DNA here is from genome assembly GCA_024509875.1 of Oreohelix idahoensis. NCBI lineage: Eukaryota > Metazoa > Mollusca > Gastropoda > Stylommatophora > Oreohelicidae > Oreohelix > Oreohelix idahoensis. The sequence continues at coordinate 33,922 of JAMPIV010014239.1, forward strand.
TCATTTTAAAGAATGCTGTTTTTTGCCTGAGCTATTCTGCTCTTCAATTCTCAGATGCATCGTCCATCCGTTATTATTAATATGCTCACGTATTTGAATCTATTAACCTGTTTTGAAGCTGTTCCATTTACTTTGATAGTACATTCTGGGGAAGCCCTTTTCATTAAGACGACCATTGCTTCTGTCGGGGGGTCAAACAATAACCTTAAATGGCAATAAAAAGTCAAAATCACGTAGTAGACGGTTTTACTACAGATATGTTATGCCCTCCCGCTTGAGGTACTAGTTCGCGCATGCCCGTCATCCTGATGAGAAGTATGACTTCAGCAAACTATAGCCAAGATGGCCACCCCCTTGGAAGCATGTACGAGAGAAGAGAAGCGTGCATTATCCGATTTTTGGGTAGTGAGGGGGATAAACCAGCAGACATTCATCGGGGAAGGAAGAGGCTGTATGGGGACGATCGTGTGTCGCTTCAGGAGGTTTATGTGTGGCACAGGAAGTTTCTTCTTCTTCCTCGTTCGTCCTGAAAAGGACGTATGTTGCGTTGTGTCTGTTTACAGCGAAGCTGCGATATCTGCGCCGACACATCCGACTTCAGCACGACATTTTTTGGGAGCGGGTTTGCCTTCCCTCTTCGATCCCTACTTTGACTGGACTGTGTTGTAGAGGAACACAGGAAGTTTAAAAGTGGGGTGTCAACTGTGACGGATGCAGCTCGATCCGGCCGGCTTCACACTGCGACTACGCCTGACGCTATCGCTGCAGTGGAACGAGTGAACGCGGAAAACCGGCGGGTAACAATCGACGAGATGGATGGAGAATTGAAGATCAGTCATGGCTCGGCGCACCACATCATTCACGACGTGCTGCAGTACCACAAAGTCACCACTATGTGGGTACCAAAACAACTCACCCCCGAACTCAAAGAACGTCGTGTGAATGTTTGTGAAACAATGTTACAACGTTATGAAGCTAAAGGACATGGCTTTCTACACCATATAGTCACTGGTGACGAATTCTGGGTCCACTACTTCCAGCCAGACACTAAGCGAGCCAGCATGGAGTGGCGACATTCATCATCGCCGGAAGCAAAGAAGTTCCGTACAACGCGGTCGGTCGATAATTTGATGCTCACGCTCTTCTGGGACTATAAAGGCCCAATCCTGGAACATTACATGCCCAGGGGACTCACTATCAACAGCGAATCATACTGTGATCTGCTTCAAAACCACTTGAAACCTGCAATTAGGTCAAAGCGTCGCGGCTTGCTCAGTTCTCGTGTATTGTTACAGCATGATAACGCCCGGCCGCACACAGCTCGTGCGACAGTAACGAAAATCCCCGAATCTGCGTTTGGAGTGTCTTCCACATCTTGCATAATCACCGAACTTAGCACCGAGTGTGACAAAACGTCTGAACATGCTCTTTTCTGTAATCTATCACACCTTCAGCCCTCCGGCAGTATCCTTTCTTTTTCTTCATTTTTCTCACTCATCGCTTTTATTTGGCATAAATCATGCCTTTTCATTCGTTATTTTCACAATTTGGCTCTATGATGGACATAGCATGGTGAAGTCTCTAACACGCCACTCCCCTATGAAAGTATTTGCTATGAAAGTATTTGCTATAGGACTGTCTTTATCTTGTTTGCCACTCCTCAGACGTGTTTACGTTCCGCAAGCTGAACTGTGATATTATTGTAACAATAAACAGTCGTCGGACCGCTCACCCGCTGATCTCTTTGAATCCGTCTGACCACCTGTGGAAACGTGTCAGTCAAACATTTGACCCCATTGGAAAGCTGTTGATCATGTTGACACAAGCTTGTACGATGAAAGAAGACAACACTGTCTGACCAGACATATGTCTGGCGGAGGCAAGCAGATAATGGGGATAATTAGATAATCTGTCGCGGCAGACATCTGGGTGGAAGTCATTACACCAGAAACACAGGGCCACATTATTGTGATAGACAGAGGTGCGCCGGAAGTCTTATGTAACGATTTGACATCACTGTTGTAAGAGGCCACGCGTGTATATTAAATTTAATATTTTCAAATACGCGTGGGATGAGTAATGATAAACTTTCCCACCCAAACAGAGCTAGATAGATTTGATTGGTTCGCCAGAAGCTACAATGAATTGATTGGAACATTTAGCAGGAAAAAAAACACAGCTGGGATTTGAAACTAAGGATTGTGAGATATACTGTAGAAATCAGACACAGAACAGCACAGACTGCATAGCAGCGTCAACTAAACACCTCCTACAAGCCAGAGGAAAGAGGATAGGACTTATAATTCCACAACTATAAGTACCAGATCGAGTATTGAGCAAATTTGGAATTTACAAGTAAACCCGCAATTTTAATACAAGAATGGAAACTTTGAAATTTTATTACAAGGAGTCAGAAAGGAATTTTAACAAAAGTTTTCCCTGGCAGGATTCATAGAACACCAGCCGTCACAGGAATTAACTCATATTTCCTAGACCCGGTCATAAGAGGAATTATACACACAGTTTTCGAAGTCCAGGAATTTACAGAACACCAGCCGTCAGAGGAAATAGCTAATATTTCCCAGACCAAGTCATAAGAGGAATTATACAAACAGTTTTTCCAGGCCAGGAATTCGCAGAACACCAGCCGTCAGAGGAATTAACTCATATTTCCAGACTTAAGTGACTCGAACAGCATCTAACTACAGGGCTGTGGGTCCATTCTAATTTGTGCCAGGAGAAGTGTGTATTCCCAGAATGTTGGGGTAAGTGTAAACAATTTATTTACGAATGTAAATTCTACAGGTTTCTTTCTAAGTGGTTATATATATATATATGAGGCTGGCAACCTCAACATATGAAAATAGTATATTCACGAACCACTACAGCAAGAGCTGTTGATTGTTTTTGACTAGTCGTGCGGGGAAACCCGACAGCAGAGATGATCCCAGAACTCAGACGGTTGTAAGGATGAGTAATTAGTGATGATTACATCACATGTGCCTAAAGTGTATAGAATCAGTTTGTGAGATTTATATACCTGTTTAACTGTAATTCAGGCAAATCATTATTTATGCTCTCCAGACGCACTTTCCTAGTTAATACCCAGTAGGATATTGGTGAATTTTCATCATATTCATTGAGTTACATTGTGTGCTCAGGAATTTAATTCTTCTGAGAGCTGAACATTCGTGGATGGAGCGCATGAAAATGGGCCTGTTAGTTTGCAGAGAACAAATGTACTGAACTGAGGCCTTTATTATTAACGCCCTACCAAAACCTCAATGAGGAAAAATTTAATATAACTTTCACCCCATTTAATTCTTATTTTAACTTGTTGAACTAATTGACTATTAAATTTGTTGTATGGTATTTTAAACTAAACAATAATAGTTGATTCAGTTCATATGTACGAAAGCAAACGTATGAGCCAGTCTTTCTTTAATATATATATATATATATATATATATATATATATATATATATATAATAATAATAATAAATTCTTTAAGCACCAAACACGGCGCATAAGGCAGAAACCAGTGCTCTCCAGGTTGTTCGTTGTGACGCCACTCCTCTTAGCTCTTGCACATTATTTAGGCCCAACGTTCTTCCTTCTCTTATTATTGTTCTTCTGAGTGTTTCTTTTGGTCTTCCTTTTTTCCTCTTACCCTCAGGAACCCAAGTGAGCGCCTGTAGTGGTATTCTGTTGTTTTGCATTCGTAGGACATGACCGATATATGACCATCGTCTTTTCCTTATATAGTCGGAGACATATTTCTGCCTAGAGTCTTGTCTTATTTGTCGATTAGTCTTGAATTCTTTCCAACTGATGTTCATGAGTTTTCTAAGACATTTGTTCTCGAATGTATTCAGCTTGTTCTCCAATGATTTTGTTATTTTCCAACTCTCACAGCCGTATGTTAACACTGAGATAACATTTGAATTAAAACAGACGAAGCTTGGTATGTATATTCAATGATCGTAATTTCCAAATGTTAGATAATCTATTGAAGGCGCTAGCTGCCAAAGCAATTCTAGTATGAATTTCTCTTGTTGTGTCACCATCCTGAGTCATTTTACTGCCTAAATAATTGAAACTTTCAACTTTCTGTAGTTTTTCCCCGTTCAAGATGATATCAAAGGTCTCGTTAGAAAAGTTCATAACTTTAGTTTTAGAGGCATTTATTTGGAGACCTATTTTAACCGAGAGACGACACAAATTATTTATTGCTTCTTGGGATTGTCTTGGTGTTGAACTTATATATATATATATATATATATATATATATATATATATATATATATATATATATATATATATATATATATATATATATATATATATATAGCCATTAAGTATAAGAGGGGATTCGTTCGATTACTCCAACTGGGGGTTTGACGGGCCAGACCCATTGCATAAACCCTTCACAAAAGGTGACGGGCCAGATAACAGTTAACAAATTTGCTCAGCCCTTAAGCAGCGTTTGTTCTTGATTTCTGGGAATATCTTGTGAAGGCTCCCATAAGGTAGAAACGTCATTCATCTTTTATCTACATCTTTGTCCAATAGTAATCTTGCGCGAAGATAGATACCTTGGACGACCTACTTTTAGATAAGCTTGCGTTGTGACCATTAGTGGACCACTACTGCAAAGCAAGGGGAGGCGATCCCGTGACACCGAGTGATTATAATTTGTTTGGACCCCTCAAGGAGGCACTCGGTGGCAAGAAGTTCAGTACGGACGATGAGGTGAAAGAGGCGCTCCATACGTAGCTACGCAGTCAGTCAGAAGAGTTTTGTTCTCGCGGAATCCAGACTTTAATGAAGCGCTGGCACACCTGCATTGAACTTGGTAGGGACTATGTTGAAAAGTGATTAAGTGCTTTTATTCCTGTTTGTGCATATTATGAGAATATAAAAATATTAAGGTTGCTTTTTGACTCCTCCTCGTATATATATATATATATATATATATATATATATATATATATATATATATATATATATATATATATATATATATATATATATATATATATATATATATATATATATATATATATATATATATATATATATATATATATATAATTATTAAAATTTGAATTATTTGTCATGTAACTCAAGCTATTCAGTCGAATGTGAGTGTTTTTTCTGACACATTTTAGTCAGCTGTGGCAAGTCTAACTAGCTGTATTCATGTACATACAGACATATGTAGAGCATAGGATAGATCTAGCGAGAAGGTGACTTACTTCACAACTTCCTTTCTTCAGCTATCATATAGACATGAGTTTAACTACCTCTAGTGTTTTTAACCCACTGAAAGAAAAAACGAAGGATATCGAATGTAATATAATATACACTATTAAACCCATCTACACTGCAGACAAGCTTCCAGGGTGAAAAGAAAATCTTTCTCTGAAATTACAGAAAACATTCCTGGAATTGAAATAAAAAAGAGCCAAACTGCAAAATATAGAAAATCCATAGCGACAAAATACATAGAAAAACACTACCCACGCAACACCTGGACCCATGCATACACAGATGGATCAGTAACAAATGCAACCGAAAATGGAGGTTGGGGTGTCTTCCTGACTGTTAAGGGATAGAGAAATTGCCCGAGTTCTCTCGTTTGTTGTCTAGGATCCATTCGTTTTAATAAAGCTGTGGAGTATAACAGTATAAGTCATGAATATGGACTCGACATTAATATTGAGAAAACTAAAACTATGATAATTAGCAAAAACAGACGATAACTTACTTACTTACTTAGTCGTTCCCCTTCTACCGTGAGGTGTAGAGGTTTGGAAGAGAGAGCGCCAGACCATTCTATCAGCTGTCTTCTTCCTGGCCTGGTTCCATTCTAGTCCTCGGTCCTTCAAAGATTGTCTAATGTTGTCCTCCCAGCGGACTCTGGGTCGTCCTGGAGGTCTGGATCCCTGGCTCTTTGTTTCCCATGCTTGTCTTGGTAGCCGATCTTCTCCCATTCTGCAGACATGGCCAAACCATCTTAGTTGGGACTGTTCTATTTGGGTCTGCAGCGGATGGGATTTTAGGCCTTGACGGATCGTCTGGTTGCGGACCATGTCTCTTCTTGTTACTTCAACCACTTTCCTCAGATACCTCATTTCTGAGGTTTGGATCTGGCTTTTGTGGGTTGTAGTCATTGCCCACGACTCGCATCCATATGTCAAGACTGGGACATAGGTGGAGCGGTATACAGCCATCTTCGTTTTCTTACCAACCTCTTTCTTGCTGAGGAATCCACGATTTATGGCCTGAAAAAGTCTCACAGCCGCTGCTTTTCGAGTGGCCAACTCTTCTTTGATGCCTCCCTTTCGGTCTATAATAGCTCCGAGATATTTAAAGTGGTCGACCTGCTCCAGGACCTGTTCTCCCAACTTAATCTGATGTTTTCTTTCTTCTCGTGATATCACCATGGATTTTGTTTTAGAGCTGCTTATGACCATCCCTCTCTTCTCCAGCTCTTCCTTCCAGACTTGCAGGTTGGATTGGAGATGTGCCTCTGATTTAGCAATCAGGGCAACATCATCAGCAAATGCCAGCTCCGAAATATAGACCTGTCTCATCTTCCAGTACCCCACTGAATACTTTCTTGTTCTCTCCTTACATGCCTTGATGACATCGTCCATAAGGAGTATGAAGAGGTAAGGTGATAGGATATCACCTTGTCTTACACCAGTGGTGGTCCTGAACTCTTCTGACTTATGGTTTGCTGTCCTCACATAATTTCTGCAAGACTTGTAGAAGCTCTGTATAGCATGAATCAGAGGTGCTGGAATATTCTTCCTTGCCAAACAGTCCCAAAGTTTGCTCCAGGGGACCCTGTCAAACGCCTTTTCCAGATCTATGAAACAAAGATGGATCTCACTCTTATACTCAAGGGCCTTTTCACTTAGCTGTCTGAGTGTGAAGATTAGGTCTTGAGTACTTCGGTTTGCTCGGAATCCGCACTGGACCTCATCCAATTGTGGCTCAGCTAGGCGTCGGAGTCTCTGCTCTAGGATTCTAGAGTAGATTTTACCAGGGACACTGAGAAGGGATATGCCTCTAAAAAAACAGACGATAAACCCACATTAAAGATAAGCGTAAATGGGAAAATTCTGGAACAAGTCAAGAGCTACGTATATCTTGGTCATATAATAACAGAAGATGGCAGATGTGAAACAGAAATCAAGAAGAGAATAGGAATGGCCAAAGCTACATTAAACAACATGAAACATATACTGACATCCAAACAGTTATCTCATAAATTAAAACTGAGAATCATAAAGTGTTATATATATTCTGCATTTCTGTATGGTGCAGAAACATGGACGATGAATAAGCATTTGGAAGAAAGAATTGAGGCTCTTGAAATGTGGATATATAGAAGAATGGGGCGTATCTCATGGAAAGAGATGAAAACAAATAAGGAGGTCCTAGAAAATCTAGGTATGAAAAGAGAACTAATGAGAGAGGTCAAAGTTCGGCAGCTAAAATACTTTGGCCACATAAAAAGGCATAACACCTTGCAGAAGACCATAACAGAAGGGAGAGTTGAAGGTAAACGTGCAAGGGGAAGACAGCGCTATAAGTGGGAAGATAACATCAAGAGATGGACGGGAAAAAGTCTATCAGAGTGTACCACCAAGACAAGAGACAGAAGACGTTGGAGATCCATTACAGCCAACCTCCGTTGTGGAGATGGCAACTGATGATGATGATGGAAGTTCTTTTATTTTTTTTTCATTTGGTTTGCATTGTCAAATATTCTGAAGTCAATCTCCTTGGATACCTCCTTCTGTCAATTCTTCAGTCTATCACTATCTTGGTTCGCTTGTATACAATGTCACTCAACTTTTCCTTAGTTGATACTTTTATAATATCATTCCATGATTCAATTTAACATCGGGGTATTGAGCCTCCCGGCATATCAAATATTCATTATATCTTTTTCCAACAACATCGGGGGATTTGAGCGTCCCGGTATGTTTAATATTTATACATCATAACTTCCACTCCATAAACTTCGGGGAATGGGTCCTCCCGTTATAACACTGTTCAATTATATTTTCAACACACTTCTTTGTATTGGGAACCACCGTCCCGTACTGACTTCAACTATACTCCTGGCATATTCTCATGCCTCTCATTTAAAGCACATAGCTTACCATTTTTCCAGAAATATTTCATGAATACATACTCCAACATAATGGATGATACACAAGCCATTTTTAAGTACACATCTTGACGCTCTGACGTCACATTCCACTCTCTGCATCATACCTAGATACTCATCTCACCGCGACCGCTTTCATATATTTCTTGCGTTCAGTTTAGGTACAACATGGTGTGACAAAACCCTGGCACTAATAATAAGTTGCCCTGATAAAAATCGCACCATGAAGCAGCCTCAACATTACCCCTCACGCTCCCGAGCGTTTACTTCAGGAAACGCGCAAGATCCTGCTGGGTATAACCTTAAGCAATCTTACGTACGGATACACCTTACAGACAAGCAATCTAATGAGAAGTATCAGGAATTTGACATATATACATAAAACTATGAAGAGCAATTATTAAATAACCAATTTTGCAATAAAAGTTGAGTCCATATATCCGGACGAAATAGCAAGTCCAGAAGACATAATATGATGTCCAAACAAACTGGAACCATAAACCTGGATGCAAAGGTCCATGTGAACTATATCAGTCCTGGTGAGTTGCAAATCGCGACAACAAGTCAGCTAACCAATTGTCCTCACCGCGAATATGCTTGATTTCAAAAGAAAACTGTTGCAGTAGCAGAAACCATCTGTAGATTCTTGAGTTCTTAAATGCTTTTGGTTTCATTGAGGTCAAAGGATGATGATCTACCTCAACGTAAAATTTTCGTCCGAGCAAGTAGCGAGAAAGTTTTGATATGGTCCAGACGAGAGCAAGGAGCTCTCTTTCTCCCGCAAAATATTTCTTCTCTGCTGCAGACAACTTCCGGCTCACAAAGAAGCAAGGATGGAATACGTCGTTGACAAGTTGCATCAAACTGCCACCGATTCCCATCTGAGAAGCGTCTGTGCGAATATAGAAGGGTTCATGGATATCTGGCAGAATCAAAATAGGATGATTCGCAAATAGTATTTTAATCTTATCCAATGCTAACTGACAAGTCTTTGACCACAATAATTTAAGAGGAGCACCTTTGCGGGTCAAATCTGAAAGAGGACCAGAGATAGACGAAAAGTCCGGAATAAATTTATGATAATAGTTAATGAGCCCTAACAGACTACGGACCTCTTTCTTATTTTTCGGTATCTGAACGTTCAGGATTTTATTCAGCAGACTATCCGAAGGATAAAGCCGATGATTAACGATTTTATGCCCCAGGAAAGATATTTCCTGAAAACCTATCTGTACTTTCGAAGGTCTAACTGTCAAATGATGCTTTCTAAGCTGTTCTAGCAAAGAAATGAAACCTGCAATATGTTCTTCCCATGTGTTATGGAATAAACAAATGTCATCTATATATGTGATGACATCGGGTCTATCGCCAACCAAACGGCGCATCATGCGAACAAATGTCGCAGGTGCATTCACCAACCCGAAACACATATAATTCCATTCAAATAAACCTCTTGGTGTGGAAAATGCTGTTAAATGTCTAGAATTTTCCGATAAAGGAATTTGCCAGTATCCTTTTGCCAAATCTAGTTTAGTAAAGAATGTAGCGTTAGCCAGCTGTGGAAGAAGATCTTCCAAAATTGGAATTGGCTCAGCATCTGTGACTGTAACTTGATTTAGTTTCCGAAAATCAATACAGATGCGTAGAGATCCATCTGGTTTCTTCACCAATCATTGGAGAAGAATACGAAGACGAAGAGTGTGAAATAATACCCATTTTAAGCATATCTGAGATTTCCTTATCTACCCTATCTCTGTAGTGAAGCGGAATAGGATATGGTCTGATTTTAATCGGAGTAGAATCAGTGATCACAATCTCATGAGATATTAAGTCAGTATGACCTGGATGTTCTGAAAATACGTCAGAGAAAGAACGTAAAACATCACGGATCTGAGTTTGTTCAGAATGCGAAAGTGATGAAGAAATAGAAACATCTTGCCACGTCTCATGAGCAGACATAGAAGGTAAAGTAAATTCCAATGGAATATCAGATGTAGCATCCTCAGACTGAACAACAGCGCATGAGGATCTATGAACCTCATCCAAGACATCCATCAATTCAGCTGGTCTTGGCGTGTATAATTTCAACATATTTAGATGATACGTTTTAATTTTCCCTTTAATATCAATTGAGTAATCAACATCTGTGATCTTTTTCACTACTTTGTATGGCCCCTGCCATGAAATTAACAACTTATTTTCCTTAATAGGTAAGAGAAGTAAGACTTCTCCCCTGGGATAAATGATATTAGGGTACGAGATTGGTTATGTAGCAACCTCGATTTTTGAGTTGCCGTTTGTATACTCTGTGATGCGATCTGACATGCATCCACTAACCTTTGTCGTAAATCAACAACGAACTCGTAACTACTGCGAGTTGCGTCATCCTGAGAAGTACCAAGGATTAAATCCTTCAGTAGATATAACGGGCCTCTCGGATTCGCGCCATACACGAGTTCAAAGGGAGAGAATCCAGTACTCTCCTGAGGGATCTCTCTGTAAGCAAAGAGAACCGATGGGAGAATCTTATCCCAATCCCGAGGGTGTGCATCAGTAACCTTCCCAAGCATTAACTTAAGAGAGCCGTTAAATCTTTCACAAACCCCATTTGAACTTGGTCTATATGGACTTGTGAATGAATGTTTTATGCAATACAAGCTTTCTATCGCGCTCATAAGTTCCGACTTAAACTGTGTCCCTCTATCCGACAGTATTTCCTCAGGAAAACCTATCCTTGTAAAAATCAAGTTCAAAGCCTCCGCAACTGATATGGTATTAATGTTTTTTAACGGTATGGCCTCAGGCCATCTAGTGCACAAATCAATGCACGTTAAAATATATTGAAAACCTCGATCCGACATTACAGACAATGGACCGATGATGTCTATAGCTAGTTTCTTAAATGCGCGCACAGGCACATCTGTGACTTGCAAGGGTGCAGTCTGGTTTTTACCCCTGCGTGCGACTTTTTGACACGTATGACAAGATCTACAATATCTTTTTACATCTGTGTTGATGCCAGGCCAATAAAAATTTGTAGTAATTCGAAACAAAGTCCGATTACGACCTAAGTGTCCTGCCATAGGTACATCATGACCTGTATTTAAAACTAAAGGTCTAAAACTTTTTGGTACCACAATCTGTTTCTTTACCTGATCATCTCCCTTTTTAAAACATCTGATCAAAACCTTGTTGCGAAACTCAAACCAATATGATGAGCTTTTCGTAATCTTAATTTGTTTTGTTTCAGCCAAAGTGAATAATTTCTTTAAAGATTCATCCTCATTTTTTTTGTGTAAAGATAATCGGAGAAATGTTTTGAGCATTTCTCAGTGGCGTCTCCTCCATGACAGATGGAGATGCATCGGTCAAAATGCTTGCTTCATGCTGAGCTCTTGTAGTGACCGCATTCGCCATCAATGGGTGCTTGTTGACCCACTCGGCAATTTCCTCAGGTGAACAGTCTTTTACACCTGGAATGTTACCAAGTATCACGTCACTTACAGGGTTTTCCAAGCCACACACGAGTACAGTCCCTGAATAAAATGGTGTGTCGATCTCCGCCTTTGCCATGGGAAACCATTCAATGTTACCACCAAAAGTAACACATTTCAGTGACTTTCCTGTAAATGATGATTTATCCAGCAACGATTTCCGTATCCCGACAATCGTGCATCCTGTGTCCCGAAGAATGGTGGCTGGTTTGTGATCTATAAACCCTTTGTGTAATGTAAGGCGACCAATAAAATCGCAGACAGACATCGCTGGTAAAATATGGCCACACAAAAGTCTAGTTTTAGCACCTGGCTCATAAAGTGTATTACACTCAGTGCAATTGTTATCTTTGCTTGAGCGTACAATGCATGCATTAGCCTGTTCAACATGGCTATCATGATCACAAAGTGGGGTACAGACGTTAGCATGGTCTGCTTTCCCTTTTGCCAGTTTACAATCATTTTTGTGATCAGGTTTGTGATTGCATTGTTTGCCGTGCTTATTGTTTACCCCATCAAAATTACACCTACCATTTCCATTGAAGCGTTCACCTGAATTTCTTCTATCAAATCTGTGATGTATATCATCACTGCTATTACCGTAGTGTTGTCCACGACCTCGGTTAGAGTAATTAGAATATCTATACCCACCGAAGTGAGATGGTGACTGACGACGAGGAAAATTGTACCGTCCTCGAAAGGAAGATCGATAATCACTCCTATATCTGCCCTCTGTACTCCTTGGGCGAGAACGGTGGTCACCTACTCCTCCGTCGTGGTACGAAACACATACAGGTAATGCATTATCAAAGGAAACCTTACGAATTTCCTTGTTTGGATGTGCAGACATGTAGTTTCTCCCCAATTCTTGACACTCATTGATAGATTTTGGCTTTCTCTCCTGCAAAAAACTAACAAAATCTGCGCCACAGGTAGATAAAACTTTATCCCTGAGCATTAGGTCAAATAATTCATCAAAAGATTTATTGATACCCGATAAATCTATCCATCGACCCAAGTACAATTTAATAGAAGAAATGAACTCTCCAAAATCTGCATTCTTGGACGGAACTGCAGAGTGAAATCTGGATCGAAAACCCTCCTCAGTGAGCTGAAATTTTGCCATCAAAGTATTGGCAACAATATCGAAATCAGATCGACTTGTTTCATCAATTGACATGAAACAACGCATTGCTTCCCCTGTTAAGTAGTCTGAAAAGATAATAGGCCACCTATCTTTTGGGATCTTCAAATCCATAGCCCTCATTTTAAATCTCATAATGAACGAGTCCATACAGTCCCGTTTATCGTCAAAATTTGGTAATTTAATTTTTGGATAATTAAAATTATTACCCTGAGAACCTTGTGGATTAGCACCAGTATGCTGTGCATTAATCTTTGCAATCTCAATCTCTTTTTCTTTATCAGCCTGTAATTTCAATGACTGCAGTTCTATAGCATTTTTGTGTGCTTGGTCCAGCTGAAGAAGTTCCAACCTACGTAGTTCCATTTTCTGCCGTTCTAGCTCTCTAGATGCTTCTTGATCTCTACGAGTGGCTTCTTGTTCTATCAATTTCTTCTCTTCAAGTTCTCTTTCGTGAACTAATTTCTTCTCTTCCAATTCCTTTAATTCTTTTGCTTGAGCAAGTCTTTTCTCTTCCAATTCCCTTGCCTGATCAAGCTCCTGCTTCTTTAAATCTCGTTGCTCCTTCCGTTCCATACGTTCCAAATAGTCATGATAGTTTTTCTCAGCATAAGCCTCTAGCTCAGCTGCAGATTTGCCTAAACGCAAACCTATGTCAACAAACTCTGACAATGACGACATCTTGTGTTCTGATTCGAATCAACAAGTGTCAAATCTCCCCTTAATATCAATTAATTAATTACAATAAATTATGTTGTTGACTGAATTTATACCTTATGAAGGAATGAACATACCAAGAATGAGAGACGAGCACAATGAAAAAGAATGGCACAGGTCAATGATGATGATAATAAGTAACATGTCGAATTACAGAACATTACTCGACAAATATAAAGGAAATAAAATAAACAAAGACATGTTGACAAGCAGCTACAAATTTGAATAATTACTTGTAAAATAAACAAGACAGAGAATCACGAACAAAAACAGCAAATCGTCAAATTTCACACTGAGACAAGAGTGATAGAAAAAACAGCTGTGCAGACAATGACCCAATTACGTAAATTAATGAATGAAAATATAAAACGTAGACTTGACGGAACAATCTAAACAAATATTGATGTCTGTTATGCAGTCAAAGACTAAAATTCCACTGTTATTTTCTTTGACTGGACAACCAACAAACAATAACCTAATAGGATATCGTTATTTGCAAAATTTCCGAAGAAAATTTACAAATAGCGAGCATTTACTTTATACAAATAGACATGCAGATGATTAAAACATGTATAGGACTGGATGTTGACTGGCAAACGTGTTCGAAATGGTCAAATACCGTCACGCATTAGACAATTTACAACTCTACTTATCTTTCTTGTATCTCAGAACCTCTCCAGATACGGAATCAGTGTGTTTGTGCCACACCTCAACTTCAGGACTCCATAAATTGACGAAACTATCTCTTGATTCCCATTTCTGCGAACGTCCGTTTGCAAGTTTTCCGGCTTTGATGACGTCATTGAGTAAAATTTGCCAGATTGTCATTTATCTTTCAACTTCGAAAATTGCGTGCTGCTAGTATTTAAAATCTTGAATGTAGAGTTGTAAAGTTCGAACCGAATCACTATGATGTCGAAGCGTTGAATCTTGACAGTCCTCAAGGTCAGGTCAACGATCTTTGATGCATCTACATGGAGCAACCGTTACATGTCATCTTCAATTGTGAAATTCAGTGAATGTACAGTTTTCATCGACACTTTATATTCGTATAGTTCTTCAAATGTTAAAAGTCCTGCGTAGAAGTTAAGTGTAGTAGTCCAGCCTCAGTTGATTTCATTTTTGAAAGAAGAAGAAAAAACGGACGACCGCCCCCAGTTTATTTCTCTCCTGTTAAGGGATAGAGAAATTGCCCGAGTTCTCTCGTTTGTTGTCTAGGATCCATTCGTTTTAATAAAGCTGTGGAAGTTCTTTTATTTTTTTTCATTTGGTTTGCATTGTCAAATATTCTGAAGTCAATCTCCTTGGATACCTCCTTCTGTCAATTCTCAATTACTGAATAAGGCTATCAACTGGTCAACTGAACCTTGAATGATTGAACGAACCTCTCGACTTAGACGATTTGGCAAACAGTTTAATACACAGTAAGTACGAATTCACAAAACGTCACAATCACGAATATGGCATGAATACTCCCTCTAACTTTCAGTCTATCACTATCTTGGTTCGCTTGTATACAATGTCACTCAACTTTTCCTTAGTTGATACTTTTATAATATCATTCCATGATTCAATTTAACATCGGGGTATTGAGCCTCCCGGCATATCAAATATTCATTAATATCTTTTTCCAACAACATCGGGGGATTTGAGCGTCCCGGTATGTTTAATATTTATACATCATAACTTCCACTCCATAAACTTCGGGGAATGAGTCCTCCCGTTATAACACTGTTCAATTATATTTTCAACACACTTCTTTGTATTGGGAACCACCGTCCCGTACTGACTTCAACTATACTCCTGGCATATTCTCATGCCTCTCATTTAAAGCACATAGCTTACCATTTTTCCAGAAATATTTCATGAATACATACTCCAACATAATGGCTGATACACAAGCCATTTTAAAGTACACATCTTGACGCTCTGACGTCACATTCCACTCTCTGCATCATACCTAGATACTCATCTCACCGCGACCGCTTTCATATATTTCTTGCGTTAAGTTGAGGTACAACATGGTGTGACAAAACCCTGGCACTAATAATAAGTTGCCCTGATAAAAATCGCACCATGAAGCAGCCTCAACATTGACCTTAAGCATTGGTTCAGAAAAAAGGATGTCAGTGGCAACATTACCATTCTCAAGTAACTTCAGAGCAAAGGCAGAGGCCATGAAAACTGCAGCAGAGGGTATATTGACAGAAGAAAGCACAGAGAGACAAGTTGCTTTCTTTACTCATGCACTGTCAGTAATTGCAACTTTGATAAGGCCAAAGTAATACAGAACTGGATGATCTCAGAATAGTGCTCCACAAAATTTGCCAACGATTCAGAAGTGTTGTGATCCAATGGATCTGTCACGGAACGAGTGTAAATTCTGCATTTAAATTCTTAAAACCTATTGCCGATATTTTGTCGATAACTTTCTCATGGTATGAAAAAGCAGTCGGTTGTCTATACCCATTGTCTGCACCAGACATCGTTTGTCAACTTTCGTGGGAAATCCACCAATTTTACAGGGAATGTTTACATAGCAATGAGACAGTACATCAACAGACCCCCGTCGGACTATTGGAGGTGGCCGCCGCTAAATCGCGGTTGTGTTTACCCAAGGCCAGTAATCTACAAGTATTATTTCGGCTTGTAACAGAACATAATGGTGGTCAGTCGAACTTCATGGAACAAGCGCAGTAATATAGGATTAACTGCGACACAGAGTCCGATCGAAAATCAACGTAAAGGAGTAAAGAATACGTCATTATAGAAAGACTATTAAATGCTGCACAGACATCAGACGGACAGGAGACAGATTGTCTGAGAGAGGGAAAACACGAAAGCGACCATAGGAAAACATTACCGAAACTTTACACAGTTATGGGGACTGGTTGTCTATCTAATGTAAAACGAAGCGGACACGGGAAATCGCCAGCGGCGATTCGGACTCTATATAACCAAACGAAATTTGTCGCTCAGTAATGGTAAGAGAAATCATTCCGTCAACCTACATGGTTCTATATTTCACGAGGAAGAATCAGGACATAAAGTCAGTGATTTCTTTATATGGAAACCAGGGTTAGTGTACTATAGTTTGTACATCATTAATATACATCCATTTTAATTCCAGTTATATATATATATATATATATATATATATATATATATATATATATATATATATATATATATATATATACATATATATATATATTCCATAAATATAACACTGTAAATACCAGTCACGTTTTATTATAATATTATATTTTATACTAATAAGTACAGGTTGCAATAAACACCGTGCAGAGAATTATTAGATCTATAAGATTGCACAGTTTCCAATAACTATAACGAAATAAATATAAGACACTTTTATTTTGCTCATTACATTACCCGGTAAACAGTGCAGTAAACACAGCGCAGTCACTCATTATAGTGATAAGATTTCACATACAAGAACACACTACATGCGTAACATAGATTAGGGGGTACTTATAAGGGTTTGTTATTTTATCCATCGCAGTAGTAGAGACAAGGACCATTTGAGATAACTCAGCCTTCCTCTTACTACCCTGTTGGCGTTAATCACGGGAAAAGCTAAATGAGTAGGGCCGACCAGAGATACTGCGACGACACGCATCTCACAGATAATTAACGGCAACAAACCTACCAATACTCAACGTGGGTTTAGAAAGGAAATTTGCCAGGCGCCGAATGAGACTTTCTCTCATCGACCACACACACAGAAAAGAAAGCAGAAAATACCCAGAAGGACTGCTGCATTACTAAGAGCTGTCTACGTGAATTTAATGATCAGAAGTTGCAGGAGCAAACGGACAACCTTTACAACAAGTACCTTTGAGAAATCTTGATCAGAAGTTGCAAGAGCAGACGGACGATCTTGTAAACCCATTGCCTACACAATTTATCGAGATCCTAAATTACCTGCAGTAATGGACAGATTCTCCCAGTAAAACTGATGCACCAACAAATTCAACTATATACCATATTTCACCATCATCACCACCTGAGAAAAATATCTTCACCACAAAGGGACATCTGCATATCAGACGAAGTCTCCACCGCACAGCATTGCTTCAACACAACCTAGCAACAAGCCACCTCAGACGCTAGTGGCAATGGCAACACTCGCTTTGTGAAGAACAAAAGAACAGGCCATCGACACCTGACGAAATAAAGTGGACCGTCCAGTATTATTGAATGCAGACAAAGACTTGTCCAGTGTATACAAATACCCAGAGTTTTATTGACAGTCAGTCAGAGACCCGAAACAAGATATCCTTTTGTAGTATTTAGGACTCGCTTAATTCATCATCATCATCGCAAAGTATAGTCTTAAGATTCAGTTGTGTAATTTGCATAAACTATTATCTTCTTTCACAGGTATAGTTAATGTCAGTCCTAGCTGCATTTGTATTATTGTAATTGAATGTTGTTACCTTTCAGTAATTCAATAAATGTTGTAGTTGTGTTTGCATTACCAACACACGTTAATTACCTATATAGAGAAGAAAAAGAAAGTGTGCGAAAGAGACATACATTTCTTCCTTTCTTCCTCTTCTGTTCACTCGGTGTAATAGGGGAGGCGGGGGCTCGTTAGCATTATAATATAGAGAGGGGGATAGAGCGGTAGGAGTGACAGTGTCACGAGATTCAGAATCACTGAGACTATCTGCTGGGAACTCATCACAAAGTCTTATATTCACCTTCTCCACTCCTGTTGCTCATCTTCAACCGGTTGCCAGGCAAAGCTGAGCCATTGACAAAGCCGGCACCTCATCAAAAACTCTCTTTGGTTACTCTTTGGGATAACCCTGTGACATTAAGTGGGGACTCGCAGTCCGGTATAGTACCTTGGGACTTGCCCTAGTCAAAAACATTAAATAATTCTTTGTTGCAATTTTTGTATGAACCTATTCACTGTCGTTTATACTGTTCCTTATTCTACTTATGTAGAGGGAAAGAATACCGATTAGAATATTAGATAACTAGATATTCATACTAAATTAGATTAGATATTCACATTACATCAAATAAGATATTGACATATGTTAGAATATTATACCATTTTACGTTATTTACATTTTAATTCTGCATCTTGTTACCAATATAAATTTACCTTGAGTTTTGGTACATGTGTAGTACCACGTGGGTCTCTAACAATAGGCATTGTTTAAGTCGGACGCATCGAACCAGCTAACCGACACTGTATATCCCTTTTGTTCACAATTGAACAATAGCGGCTAAGCCACTGAGTGGAAATATTTTGTTAAAGTATTAGGTACTGGGTAGGCAGACTGTTTATGGCCAGAAATATTTGACTAGGATTCTCCGCAAGGCGTAGAATTTTATTGTCAGTGTTTTGTTTGAATTTTGGCATTTTATCGGTACTGGTGTAAAGGTTATAGGGACGTATACGGGAAATTTTGTTGTGGTTTCTCCCTTTGGCCAAGGGCACGGTTTTGTTTTTCTCGCTCTAGATTTTTTTTTCTCACATAATTTTGAGTAGCGATAGGCATATTGAAATTCTAGATTGACCATGGCAGATTGGTGGCAAATTCGCACGGCAGCTTTCCATGAAGCAATGAATTTAAAACTAGAGAATGCAGAACTTATGGAATATGTGGAAAAAGTGTTAACTGCGCACAATGAAGAGAGAGAGGCCGAGGACAGGAGAAGCAATTCAGAGAGAGAGGCCGAGGTTAGGAGAATCAAGGTAGAGAGAGAGCATGAAATATGGGTGAGACAACTAGAGTTGGAACATAGAACCCAGTTGCACGCAGATGAAGTGGCTGGGGCTTCGCACAGGTCAGATGGCACAGCGTCTTCGGACCAACATTATTACCAGGCAATGAAATTTCCGCTTGAAATATTTTCGGAACGGAACGACAATACAGCCGACTTTCTAGACCGGATTGAAAGGACTGCTAGGAGCTATGGCCTGCAGGAGAACCTCTGGAATACCAAAGTGTCACAAGGACTCCGGGGAATAGCATATGACGTCTTTAGCGGATTACCAGAGGGCTTACAAGACGATTATGAAACCTTGAAAAAAATCCCTCTTGGTACGCTTTGAACTGCCAGCAAGCGCCTTCCAACATAAATTCCGAACTAAGCGCGAAAATGGCGAAACGTACATGCAATTTGCTGCAAGGTTAGAAGGGTATTGACTCAAATGGATGAAACTAGGAGAGTTTACCCACACCTTCGAGGGACTCAAAGAATTGGTCATGATCGAACAGATCAAAGATTCGATGTCCCCAGAGATGAGAAAGATCCTCATAGAAAATGGTGCCGGGAAACTAGAAAACATTTTGGTTTTGGCAGAACGGTTCCAGGGGGCTTTGAAGGAAACACAAGGCACATGGAAGAAACATTCAGATTTGCAACCAAGACCTAAGGAAAAGGAGTTCCTTAATAAAGTGGAGAAGGGCCCAGTTGACTTGTATCAGGGGAAGAAAGACAACTTGCTTCGTAATCCACATAGACAGGTAATTCAACACAACTCCTTTTCTCAGAACCAGAGGCAAGGGGATAAATGGTGCCGGTATTGTCGTATGAAAAACCCCTGCACCAGCGAGTGCCGAATCCGCCCTCCTCCCCAGCGCGTTGCGTGTATAGAAACTCGAACAATGAAGGACAAAGAGTCTCGGAAAGAAGAGGGGGGAAAATCACATCCGGCGGTGGTGGACGAAGTGGTCGTAAACGGAGAAAGAGTGAACTGCTTATATGATACGGGCTTGGAGTTTGATTCGGTCATCAGCGCGAGGCTAGTCAAGCCAGAACACTTGACCGAAGAAACGATAGAGATCCAGGGGAATGTCAAAAGCATCCCCCCTTTAACGGTGCCCATTGCCCGAATTCAGATAGAATCAAGATTTGTATCAGGAGAAATACGATCGGCCGTATTCGAAAATCCCATTTACGATGTCATTCTTTTCTGCAAATATGTATTCTTAGGGAATTCCCCCTAAGCCGAAAGTCATAGCAGCAGTGCAGACACGAGGCCAAGCAAGGAAAGAGGAGAGTGCGCAGAACACACCATCTTCGCATTGCATTACGTCATATGCAAAGAAATCTGGCTGAAAACGGATTATGAGAAGGCAGAAAACTTCAATCATCGGCACACGTTTGCGGGTGAACAGGGCAGAAGTGAACAAACATCTACGGCCTCCTCTGAACCAGAACTGCAGGGTTCACCCTGCCCGCTTTCCTTGGGCGTAGTTGATTCAGTGGATTCTAGACACCTCTGCAGAGATAACGGAAAGTTATTAAAAGGCACAGAAGAGCCTACTCTAATTGCAAGCGGTACCTTCGATGGATCTTGCAATGGGGATTCGAATAAAACAATTTCATCTGGCATCACAGAGAAGAAGAAAACAGGAACATATCTCCTGACATCAGAAGGACAACTATTACCTCACGCCCCCAGCCCTTCTATGTGGAAAGAAGCTACCGGAGAGGGGCGGGCATTCGCTATTATCCACGGAAATAGACAGATGCCCAAGTCGCCTGAGTCTGCCTTTCCCCCAGACGAGGGAAAGCCAGATCCTACCACTTTTAAAACTTACGGAGAGAAATGTGTGCCTTTAGAAGGTATAACAACACATACGATTATCGAGACAGGGTGGACGAAGGACACGGATGCAACCCCCGACTCTCTTCAAAAGGAGGTAGAAGAGGATCATCATGATAACAGTGTGGTAGAGCCGGCGGGGAAACAGCAGCTCAACACAAACGGGACTCTGATTCTATATGGAGTCGAGAGGAAAATTAAGTGGATAGATAGAAGGAAAGACACCAGGCGACACAAGAGGAAACAGCTTGGTGTACGCGCTTTATGCAAGGCACAGCTCCGACGCGCGAAATTTACAACACACTGTACCCGATACAAAAGGACAGATGGATTGCGCCGTATCTTGAATTTTGACCACTCCACGGGCAAGATACACAAGATACGTAATAAGGGTGTTGCGCTCTTTTCCGATAACATGATAGCTAGTTGTAGAAGTACCAGTATACTAGCATCTTGACGCGAATGTAGAATCAAAATTGATAAAGAGCTAGTCAACAGAACTCCAACGAGTAGTAGGCAAATTTGGCCAACATCATTATACGCAAGTCGTTGGTAAAGTTGTTATAATTTATTACGTGGTACGAAGACGTTTAAGAAGACGACACAATGTTCCTTGACGGGTACGATCAACAAATTATACATAGTGGTGACATTCCGATTAACGATACAACTCTGTTCATTTATATCTACAAATCCTCTCTCACGTAAGTAATAAGAATCCAATAATGTTCATGCTAGGTTTGAACAGTAATATAATGTCCGTTGACCTTGGCGAAGGACATCTAAAAGGTACACAATCTCAAACCACTGAATCCTGCATTCATCCACAAAAAACTGTCTTTGATTTAAGACTTCAATTCTCATTCCGTCTGTTCAACATCATATTAATGGTGCATACAAAGAGGTACATCTAGGTTAGTGTTTGGGTTTTAACTAACCTCTCCAAAACCATGCCAAGACTTTGACATTGGCATAACGGCATTTAATATACATAAAATCCCATTACTTTCTTCCCTCGTAGGAATCTCCTTCTACGATAGATAATATAGGCTAATAGCTCCGCTGGTCCATTCTAGAAATTCATAACCATATGCATTCCTGCTAGACTCCAGCAATGAGTAGCCAACACTTTTACGTGTCAATATAATAATCATAAGTAATACAAAGGGGGGCGAAAACTTACATGTCACTCCCGATATTGGCTTCAACATGAAAACCAATTATCCGTCATAGAAATGATTTCCATAGACTTGAAACGATTCAAAATATCACACGGACATATGGTCCGGCCTACCCCTTTCAAATCATGACGTCAGACTCCCCAAAACTAGGTTACCCGTGCGCAAAGAGCAACTCACACTCTGCATTGTGCACGTCGGTGCGTGAATAAATCGAACGCAAAAATAATATAACTATATCAAGACTGGTGCGTACACAGTCAGGACCGAAGACTACCCCCTAGGTAAAAACGTACGCAACAGCTCCCTTATCACCGGCCCTTAAAAAAAATTAATTCTTTAAATTTTTTTTTTTTTTTTTTACTAAGTACCCAGGAGAGGTGAGTCAAAAACTACATCGATATCTATAAGCATAAATCACATTCATAATGTTATACAATATTATGAAAAAAAAAATAAAATGGAAATCAATATAACTAAATGAAAGTATGCATTAAAGCACACATCCACAATCGACCTACTTTGGAACGATGTGGTAAAATTCGAAGTAAAAGAAAGTTGAAAATGAAAACCAGAAAAGTATGATAAAAACATTCAACTAAATTTTCAACACAAACATGTGATTTCAAATGAAAATGAACAGCAACGATGATGATAATCAATGACAAGAAAATCAAAAAAACAGAAAAAATGAAAATACAACATGCGAAGTGAAACAAAGCATAATTAAACACGTTAAGAAGCAACACCCTTAATGTTTCTAACATTAGTAAGGTGGACTAGTTATCTAAAAGTTGAAAGATCATGTACCATGAGAAGTAAATATAAGTACAAAGAGACACTTACAACTATTCAATTTAGTTAATGTGTACTCTACAATTAATTAAGTATCTTAAATTGATTTCTTCTAATTAATATAGTTCTTAATTACAAACAAATAACTAATTACTAATTTATTTAAGTAATTGCAATTTTACTCAGTGTTACTGTTCCATTAAGACTAGTTAGTAATCTACGGGAATATGTTCTTTATGTTCCATACACGATGCAAAGATATTCTCGAACACGATACGTAGTGTAATATGTTCCATAGAATAATGAATGTCTATTTGTCACTATTAACAATGTTTCCGTACTAATAAAATGTTACTACACCAGAAGTTATGTTATAATCCACAAGTAAGTATATCCAGGAATTATGCTGGTACGAATAATTCAGTTCCAAACAAAGTATGTATAGAAGTTCAATAAATGATACCGTGCAAAGTTATTGATGTTATATCTGTGAGGAAGTTTCAACATCTGAAAGTGGTTTAGGTTCGACAAGTTCGCTTGGGCATCTTGACAAACAGTCAGCAAACACATTTTTCACTCCAGGAATTGAACGAATTTCAAAGCTAAATGGCTGGAGAGCTATCGCATATCTCGTTGCCTTTGAAGATTTAACGTCCTTAGTGTTCAGTGCTGTGAGAGCTTTTTGGTCAGTCTCCACTACAAAGTGTGAGCCTAGTAAATAACGTTCCAATTTTGTGATTGACCAAACCAACGCGAGTAACTCCTTATCAAGAACGGAGTACTTCATTTCGCTCGACGTTAATTTTCTCGAAACATACATGACTGGAAATAAGGTGCCTGTATATTCTTGCATCAAAACTGCAGCAATGGCGTAAGAAGATGCGTCACTGCGAAAAATAAAAGGGAGATCTTTGTTAGGCAACCTCAAAAACGGCTCATTTGAAAAAAATGCTTTTATATAATCTAACGCGATTTGATGTTCGTTAGACCACTGGATTATGTTAGCTGTCCCTTTTCTCAGTAAAGATGAAAAAGGAGCAGTTATAGTAGACAAATGAGGAATGAACTTAGAATAGAACTGTATTAGTCCTAAAAGAGATCTAACTTGTTCTTTGTCTTAGGTGCAGAGATGTTTAAAATCTTAGAGACATTACTGTCTTCTGTATACATTAAACCATGACCTATACGATGACCCAGAAAGGAGATGTCATGAAAACCGACAAATGCCTTTGAAGGTTTTGCTGTTAAGTTATAATCCCGTAAAGTAGAAAGTAAGGCTTTTAATCCCTGAATATGTTCATCCCAAGAGTTACTGAAAAGACAGATGACATCTATGTAAGTAATGACATCGGGACGATGAGACAGTGCGCGGCGCATCATGCGTACAAAGGTAGCTGGCGCATTTACTAATCCGAATGGCATAAAATTCCATTGGAATAGGCCCCGTGGCGTCGAGAAAGCGGTAAATGGCTTTGCTTTGGGTGTGAGTGGCACTTGCCAGTAACCCTTTGAGAGGTCAAATTTCGAAAAAAATGTAGAATGAGCTAATTTCACCAATAAGTCTTCTAAGAGCGGTAAAGGTTCCGCATCGAATTTTGTAACTTTGTTTAATTTCCTGTAATCAACGCAAAGACGAATATTGTTGTCTTTCTTTCTAATAATCACCATAGATGAAGTGTATTGTGATGAAGATGGTTCAATTATATTTAATTGAAGCATCTCATCCAATTCCTTATCAACCTTATCACGAAAGTGTAATAATAATAATAATAATAATAGCCCCTTCAGTCATAGCTGACTATGGGAATGCGCCCCTGAGGTGACAGCCCTCAGCTGCTTACCCTCCTGGTGCTCCTTTCGACGTTTTCTCCTCACCTCTGCTTCTTGTGTGAGCCTCTCTTCGCCCAATCTGAGGTGGCGCCGTAAATAGCATCGCCACTTAGTGCGATCGGCAGCTTCATCCTCCCATGTTGCTGGATCCATGTCCAGTGCCCTCATATCTCTCTTGCACACATCTTTGAACCTCAGCTGTGGTCGCCCAACTGTTCTCTTGCCATCTGCTAATTGTCCGTAGAAGATATCTTTTGGGATGCGACCATCTTCTATGCGGCGAACATGGCCAAGCCAGCGAAGTCTGCGCTGTCTAAGAAGCGTATACATACTTTGAAGGCCAGCACGTGACAACACCTCGACATTTGTCACTTTATCTTTCCACGAGATGCCGAGGATGCGGCGTAGACACCGCAAATGGAAGGTATTGAGCCTTCTTTTTGCTTAGCATAGGTCGTCCAGGTCTCGCTGCCATATAGGTGTGTGCTGGTGACGCAGGCATTATACACCGCAGCTTTGGTCTTCATTGTGAGTTTAGAGTTTCCCCAAACACGCGATGTGAGGCGGGCAAAGGTAGCTGCAGCTTTGCCAATGCGGCTGTCGATTTCTGTATCCAGTGAGAGTTTGTCATTGATGGTAGACCCTAGGTATGTGAAGTGGTGCACCACTGGCAATTCATAGTTATCGATAGTGATAATTGGTGCAGCACCCACATCCTGACTCAGCACATTCGTTTTCTTTAGACTTATTGTGAGGCCAAAGTCCTTGCATGCTTTAGTGAAGCGATTCATCAAGCTCTGAAGCTCCTGTTGGCTTTGAGTGACGACTGCAGCATCATCAGCGAACAACAAGTCTCTTATAGTGACCCTTCTGATTTTTGTTTTTGCCTTCAGCCTTGAAAGATTAAACAGACGGCCATCTGACACGAAAGTGTAAGGGAATAGGATATGGGCGAACTCGAATAGGCGTATCGTCAGTCAGAATAATGTCATGTTGGATGACTGACGTATGACCTGGGATGTCAGTAAGGACATCCTCATACGAGTGTAGAATATTAGAGACTTGCTGACGTTGATCAGCCGAAAGAGTAGATGAGATAGTAACATCATTCCAATTCTTAGTGGAATGAAGTTGTACAACTGGTATTGGCAGTTGTACATCATCGAAAGAAGATTCTTCTTCTTGGATGACTGACAAACTAGAGTAGTGTTGAATAGGAGGTGTAGGATCGTCAGTTGCTTGAAACACTGACTGTAGATAATCAGGACGTGTGTAATATTCCTTCAACATGTTAATATGGAAGGTTTTATGTTTACCATTAATATCAACGATGTAGTCGACATCGGATATTCTTGAGATGATCCTGAAAGGACCTCTCCAAGTAATTAATAGACGATTGTATTGAGCAGGTAGTAAGACAAAAGCTTCGTCACCAGGGAGAAGCTGGCGAAGACGTCTGTACTTGTTTGCAAATAGACGAGCTTTTTCTTTGGCTTGTTCGGATGATGCAGTAGCTAGCCTACAAGCATCTATGATTCTCTTTCTCAAAGAGATAACATACTCATAAGAGGATTGAGTTTCCTCTTCAATATTCTCTTCAAAGAATAAGTCGTGGATTAACGACATCGGGCCACGTGGTTGTATGCCAAAAACAAGCTGGACAGGAGAAAAACCTGTGGCTTGATTTTGTACTTCGCGATACGCGAAGAGAGCAGCGGGGAGGACCCGATCCCAGTCCTGAGGGTGATCTTGAGTCATCTTACAACAACTGCTTGAGTGTCCTATTTTGACGTTCAATTAACCCATTGGACATTGCATGATAAATTGAACTAAGAGATCTGTCTATACCTAATGTCTTCATAACTTGTGACATGGATTCAGAAATGAATTGGACACCATGATCCGATAAGATCTTCCTCGGAAAACCTGTGCGTGAGAAGATTAACATTAACGCTTCTGCTACGCTGGCAGATGAAGTGTTCTTCAGAGGGATGGCCTCAGGCCAACGAGTACACATATCAATACAAGTAAGGATATGCGTATGTCCTCTGGCAGATGGTAGCATCGGACCAATAATGTCAATAGCCATTTTGTCAAATGGTCTAATCGGGATGTCCGCAGCTTGAATAGGAGCCGCATGAAATGGACCCCGTACTTTAACTTCTTGACATATCAAACATGAACGACAATAGAGAGTAACATCTCTATGAACGCCCGGCCAGTAGAATGCAGAAAGCACTCTGGATTTTGTAAGCAAAAAACCCATATGGCCTGCGCATTGCGAGTCGTGAGCATGTCGCAATATCCGAGATCTCATAGAAGATGGGACTAGAATCTGAGAACATAAAGATGAATCCTTGTCCCGTAACAATCTAACTAAAATCCCATTTTTAAGAATAAAGTCATGTCTAGATTTTGCAAGTTTGTTGCTAGTATTCTATTTGTTCACATATGGAAAGAATTTTTTTAACGAATCATCATTCTTTTGTAACGTTGCAAACAACTCCCGTGAAATAGGAGCATCGTCTTGACAAGTGGTCTGAACTGTAGGTTCAGCAGGTGTATCATGCGGCATAAGAGTAGCTTGCGCTCTGGTCACTACTGCGTTTGCAGCCTGAATATGTCGCTCTTCCCATGCAGCAATTTGCTGAGGGGTACACTCTGTTATACCATGTATGCGACCTAGGATGACATCACAAATTGGATTTGGAAGAAGACAGGCGTGGATCTTCCCTGACAAAAATGATGTGTTAAGATTAATAATGGCTGTAGGAAACATTTCCACCGTGCCTCCGAAGGTAACACACTTGACTGTGTGGCCCGTGGCACAACGAAGGTCGATCAGTGAAGTCCGTACACCGACCGTGGTACAACCTGAATCAAATAAAAGAGAGCATGGAATGGCATTGACAAATCCTCTGTTAAACTTAAGAGAACCCTGTCCCTGGTGTACAGAAGCAGAAGTGGCCGTGCAGACCGCAGGTAAACTAGGCAAAATATGTCCGCAGCGCAGCGTCGTGATCGCCTTGGGCTGGAAAAGAGTTGAGCATTCTGGACAAGCTGTCACCTGATTACTATCAAGAGAACAAGACATGGCATTATGAGCATCAGCACCTTTACATTGTTCATTGTTAGCCTGTGTATCACTTAAAGCGACATTAGTATGTCTACGTGTATTGCTCGAAGATCTATCTCTTCGTCGCGATCGATTCTGATTATTGTTATTAAAATTGCCACAATTGTCATTTCTGCTTGCGTTAAAATCTGGATGAGTACGCCAATTATTATGATTAACGTTGTGATGTTGGTTAAATGATTTATTCCAAGAACCTTGTCTATTTTGTGGAACCTGAGATTTTGATCGCCAGTTTTGTTTATTATAATTTCCTTGATTATATTTAAAATTATTGTTACCAAAATCTCGCGATCTGTGAGATTAGTTCCAAGAAACATTAAATGGAGCAGATTGTTGAAATTGCTTCCCCTTATAAAAATTACCATTAGAGAAATTGTCGTTATTTCCCTTATCAAAGTATCTGTCGTTACTCAATGAACGATGGCGTGGAAAATTATTTTGTTGTATGGCATAAGCAACCGGCAATTCACTTTTAATATGTGCATTACTTAGATCCATGGATGGGTGAGCAGTGCAGAAATTTTTAGAATGTTCTTCTATATCTTTCATAGATAAAGGTTTCCGTTCGTGCAAAAAGGCAAGAAATGCTGGATTTACTGACGATAGTACCTTATCGCGCAGCAGTAAATCAAAAAGACCTTCATACGACTTTTCTATCTTGGACAATTCGATCCATCTTTCCAAGGTTAGCCGTATTTGGGAAAGAAAATCACTAAAATTCTTCCCTGATTGCGGTAGCAAAGTCCGAAAACGTAATCGGTATTCATTTTCCGTCATTTGGAATTTTTTTTAGAAGGGCAGCTCTAAGTGCGTCATAATCATTTTTCTCATTAGTACTAGTAGTATGATAAACTGCCAAAGCATCCCCTGTAAGTAATCTGGATAAATAAGTGCAATATAGTGCTTTATCCACATTATAAGACCGACAAGTGGCCTCAAACCTATCTAAAAAGAATATCACGTCGTCAGACGGGGGGGTTAAATTTAGGTAATTTTAGGTGAATTTCCTTAAAATTATCATGCCTGGATGAAGCTTGGCCTTCGAAAGTTCTATGAGAATTAGCTTCGTGAGTTAATCTAATTCTCTCATATTCTGTCTCTGCCAATTTCAGTTCATGCTGTCGTTTCTTTTCATTTTCCTCAGCTTCAAGTTGAAATTTCCTTGCGTTTTCCAGAGCTATAAATTTCCGTTCTTCCATTTCTCTTTGCTTATTTTCCATTTCAATCTTAAGTAGTCTTTCTTTTTCTGTAGCATGTTTCTCTTCTAATTCAGCGGTTAATCTCATTTTTTTCTCATTTTCCGCAGCACGTTTGCACGTTTCTCTTCTAATTCAGCGGTTAATCTCATTTTGTTCTCATTTTCTGCAGCACGTTTCTCTTCTAATTCAGCAGCTAATTTCATTTTTTTCTCATTCTCCTCAGCCTCAAATTTCAAATTTTCTAATCTTAATTTTTCAGCCTCTAATCTTTGAATTCCAACCTTTGAGACTCTTTGTATTCTGTCATAGCAAATGTTCTAACCTCTTCAGGCGGTATATTAAGCGCCTTAGCCTGCTTAATAAAATAGTCTAAGTTAGACATTATTCAATATTATTGTGTAATAATTCTACTTCAAAGTGTAAATCAACTAATATTCACTATTTTACCTTCTAATCAGAGGTACCAGTTCATGTCCAAGAAATGTGTTCAATCAATTAGTATATAATATATCATTAGTCAATAATAATAAAAAAAAAACTTTATGCAATGTTATGATGTGACTAAAACAATAGTAACAATTGTGACGAGACAGGATATAATAAACGAATGAAAACGTTCGCATAAATCAACGAAAATAAAAATGGAAAAATTAAGAAATACTGTTGCAAAGAATGCAATGAAATATGCGATAAAAATTTACACAAGACAATTGACAATACAGTGTAAAAACATAGGTTTTGTAAAAAACTGAACGAAAGCAAGGTGAGACGGACGTAAGATACAAACAAAATTCATCATAAAACTCAATACGAATAAAATAACTATGAAAACAACGATTAAAACTTGACGGAACAGCTAAACAGTTACTATTATAAGAGACAAGTAGCGATCGGAACTACAGCAAGGTTTCTAGCCTTGAACCGGAATTATCGCTCAATTGAAACTTACAAACTAAATCCTATAGAACATCTGACAAGAGCCCGAATCAGCTTCGAGATGAACCTCGTTTGTCAGATCGACCTCCCTACCTCCCACGACGAATATACAACATATAACATGCAACATGACTAGTAAGTGGACATATAAGAGAATAGGCACAGCCAAACATAATACAGCAATAAACGATACTACGTTTATACTTATCTCGGCTGATTGCAAAACAGAAAATGTGCCTCGTCTCCGTAGATGTATGTTTGAGACTACGAAATACTTCGCCTTGCATATGTGAGTAAGGCTCGTACAATAATGAGGACTAAAAGATGAGGTCCAACGTAGTCATTCAATGTAGAACTTGATATGGAGGTTCAGTATTGACCTTGACCTTCTGGTAACCGTTAGTTGATTCTGATTCACCGTCACACTAGGTTCCATGTTCAAGATGTTGTCGCCTTGAAAGTTCGAATTTTCTTTTCAACCGATACTTGGATTGAGTACGTTCCCTTGAAATTATTTATTTCCAGAGCACACTGGCATACCAAATACTGTTGCGCTCTTTTCCGATAACATGATAGCTAGTTGTAGAAGTACCAGTATACTAGCATCTTGACGCGAATGTAGAATGAAAATTGATAAAGAGCTAGTCAACAGAACTCCAACGAGTAGTAGGCAAATTTGGCCAACATCATTATACGCAAGTCGTTGGTAAAGTTATTATAATTTATTACGTGGTACGAAGACGTTTAAGAAGACGACACAATGTTCCTTGACGGGTACGATCAACAAATTATACATAGTGGTGACATTCCTATTAACGATACAACTATGTTCATTTATATCTACAAATCCTCTCTCACGTACGTAATAAGTATCCAATAATGTTCATGCTAGGTTTGAACAGTAATATAATGTCCGTCGACCTTGGCGAAGGACATCTAAAAGGTACACGATCTCAAACCACTGAATCCTGCATTCATCCACAAAAACTGTCTTTGATTTAAGACTTCAATTCTCATTCCGTCTGTTCAACATCATATTAATGGTGCATACAAAGAGGTACATCTAGGTTAGTGTTTGGGTTTTAACTAACCTCTCCAAAACCATGCCAAGACTTTGACATTGGCATAACGGCATTTAATATACATAAAATCCCATTACTTTCTTCCCTCGTAGGAATCTCCTTCTACGATAGATAATATAGGCTAATAGCTCCGCTGGTCCATTCTAGAAATTCATAACCATATGCATTCCCGCTAGACTCCAGCAATGAGTAGCCAACACCTTTACGTGTCAATATAATAATTCATAAGTAATACAAAAGAGGGCGAAAACTTACATGTCACTCCCGATATTGGCTTCAACATGAAAACCAACTATCCGTCATAGAAATGACTTCCATAGACTTGAAACGATTCAAAATATCACACGGACATATGGTCCGGCCTACCCCTTTCAAATCATGACGTCAGACTCCCCAAAACTAGGTTACCCGTGCGCAAAGAGCAACTCACACTCTGCATTGTGCACGTCGGTGCGTGAATAAATCGAACGCAAAAATAATATAACTATATCAAGACTGGTGCGTACACAGTCAGGACCGAAGACTATCCCCTAGGTAAAAACGTACGCAACAAAGGGCAAACAATGGCCAACTTTGATCCGTCGTCGGATTCAAAGATTGTTTAGCAGAAGAAAGAAGTGGGGAAACACTTTTTATTTCGACCGATCGAACAAAGACACAAAGAGATTTGAGGTCAGTAAGAACGGGCCACTCACGAGAAAGAAGAGGTTTAAACCTGGCAACGAATATTACCAGGACGCTAAGGCAAAAGGATGGAGAAGGAAAGGTGATCTTTCATGGACGGCAGCTAGCGCCCGAATTCCGTTGGGGCGCAACGTTGTCAACAGAGAAAGAGTGGAAGAGGTATTCGATTCCAGGCTGGAATTCGATTCGATATTCAGGTCAAGACTGGGAAGACCAGAACAATTGACTGAGGGAACTGTGGAAATGCAGGACACAGTTAACGGCGATCCTCCAATGATGGCGGCCATCGCCCGGACTCCCAATGAAGGCAGATGTTTCAAGGGAGAACGACGATCGGCAGTTTTAAATGATCATGTGTATGAATTCATTATAGGCTGCAAATATGTGGTTTTGGGAGACACTAGTCAGTCAAGAGTCACAGCTCCAGTGCAGACACGTGAACAAACGAAGGAGAAGAGACAAGGAGACGAGTTTGACTTCCATTTGCAAGAGCTGAGAGAAGCTCAAAAGAACGATAAATCGGTAGAACCTTGTTTTAAGAAGAGACTGAAGGGAGACAATCCACCAGAACCAGGAGGCTTCTTTAAGCAGCAAGGACTACTCTTTAGGAAAGAAGAAAAGGAGTATACTAAACGAGTAATACAAGGCCGATATAGATTTTATAACTTAGATTTGGGACATGCTAGTGAATCTAGTGGCCATGTCAGACAATACACCACTATGCAAAGAATCACCCACCATTATTATTGGCAGGGAATCGCAAGGGACATGGATCAAGGTATCAGATCAAGTTCTGAATGCCAGAGAGGAGCACTAGATCATGGGAAAAGTGAGGAAGCCATTATTAAGGAAAACAGACTACGTATGAAGAAGAGGAGGCGTCAACATGACAGAGAATATCATATGACTGGTCCCAGATGTGAACTAGAGATAGGCGCACAAACTTTACTGTTTATGCCTAGCAAACAGAACAGGTTACAGATTGGATGGCACGGGCCATACGCAATGGTCGAGGAGGCATCTCGAACCAATCATAGGATTCCAGTGAAGAATCAGCTGGAAGTATGTGATATTAGTCTATTAGAGAGATATTTAGGTGGACCCATAACGGAACCGGCCAACTTTAGGACACGAGCAGCCACAAAGCATTTGAATAAGGGAAAACCGAACTCAGTACTGCAGCCCAATGCGGCTAGACAGTCATCTGCAGGCGTGCAGAAAATCACAGCCCGCTCTACGAACTTAGTCGAGCAGGGGAGACAACACTTGGCCACAGCCACGACATCGAAACAGGAAATGGATCAGCTATTTATAGCTGATACAGGAGAAGCAACTGAGGAAGATTGCGAGGAGAATGATTTGGACGAGGAAAAATGTTGGTGGAAACGAGGAAGATGAGGAGGATAGTAATAGGGAGAAGATAACTACAGCTGACAATAGGGAATGTAAAATGCATCCTGACTCGCAGGAGTCTTCACAAGCTAAGACTTGGTGCGGGGGACATATGTCACGGGACGCGAGTAAATTCTGCATTTAAATTCTTAGAACCTATTGCCGATATTTTGTCGATAACTTTCTCAAGGTATGAAAAAGCAGTCGGTTGTCTATACCAACTGTCTGCACCAGACATCGTTTGTCAACAGTCATGGGAAATCCACCAATTTTTCAGGGAATGTTTACATAGCAATGAGACAGTACACCAACAGACCCTCGACGGACTATTGGAGGTGGCCGCCGCTGAGATGCGGTTGTGTTTACCCAAGGCCAGTAATTTACAAGTATTATTTCGGCTTGCAACAGAACATAATGGTGGTCAGTCGGACTTCACGGAACAAGCGCAGTAATATTGGATTAACGGCGACACAGAGTCTGAGCAAAAATAAACATAAAGGAGTAAAGAATACGTCATTATAGAAAGACTATTAAATGCTGCACAGACATCAGACGGACAGGAGACAGATTGTCTGAGAGACGAAAAACACGAAAGCGACCATAGCAAAACATTACCGAAACTTTATTAAGTCATTGGGACTGGTTGTCTAACTAATGTAAAACGAAGCGGACACGGGAAATCGCCAGCGGCGATTCGGACTCTATAAAACCAAACGAAATGTGTCGCTCAGTAATGATAAGAGAAATCATTCCGTCAACCTACTTGGTTCTATATTTCTCGAGGAAGATTTAGGACATAAAGTCAGTGATTTCTTTATATGGAAACCAAGGTTAGTGTACTATAGTTTGTACATCATTAATATACATCCATTTTAATTCCAGATATATATATATATATATATATATATATATATATATATATATATATATATATATATATATATATATATATATATATATATATATATATATTCCATAAATATAACACTGTAAATACCAGTCACGTTTTATTATAATATTTTATTTTATACTAATAAGTACAGATTGCAATAAACACCATGCAGAGAATTATTAGATCTATAAGATTGCACAGTTTCCAGTAACTATAACGAAGTAAATACAAGACACTTTTATTTTGCTCATTACATTACCCGGTAAACAGTGCAGTAAACACCGCGCAGTCACTCATTTTAGTGATAAGATTTCACAAACAAGAACACACTGTATGCATAACATAGATTAGGGGGTACTTATAAGGGTTTGTGATTTTATCCACCGCAGTGGTACAGACAAGGACCATTTGAGATAACTCAGCCTTCCTCTTACTACCCTGTTGGCGTTAATCACGGGACAAGCTAAATGAGTAGGGCCGACCAGAGATACTGCGACGAAAGGAATCTCAAAGATAATTAACGGCAACAAACGTACCAATACTCAACGTGGGTTTCGAAAGGAAATTTGCCAGGTGGCGAAGGAGACTTTCTGTCATCGACCACCCATACAGAAAAGTAAGCAGAATATACCCAGAATTACTGCTGCATTACTAAGAGCTGTCTACGTGAATTTAATGATCAGACGTTGCAGGAGCAAACGGACGATCTTTACAACAAGTGCCTTTCAGAAATCTTGATCAGAAGTTGCAAGAACAGACAGACGATCTTGTAAACCCATTGCCTACAAAATTTATCGAGATCCTAAACTACCTACAGTAATGGACAGATTCTCCCAGTAAAACTGATGCGCCAACAAATTCAACTATGTACCATATTTCACCATCATCACCACCTGAGAAAAATATCTTCACCACAAAGGGACATCTGCATATCAGACGAAGTCTCCACCGCATAACATTGCTTCAACACAACCTAGGAACAAGCTACCTCAAACGCTCGTGGCAATGTCACACTCGCTTTTTGAAGAACAAAAGAACAGGCCATCGACACCTGACGAAATAAGTGGACCGTCCAGTATTATTGAATGCAGACAAAGACTAGTCCAGTGTATACAAATACCCAGAGTTTTATTGACAGTCAGTCAGAGACCCGAAACAAGATATCCTTTTGTAGTATTTAGGACTCGCTTAATTCATCATCATCATCGCAAAGTATAATTTTAAGATTCAGTTGTGTAATTTGCATAAACTATTATCTTCTTTCACAGGTATAGTTAATGTCAGTCCTAGCTGCATTTGTATTATTGTAATTGAATGTTGTTATCTTTCAGTAATTCAATAAATGTTGTAGTTGTGTTTGCATTACCAACACACGTTAATTACCTATATAGAGAAGGAAAGAAAGTGTGCGAAAGAGACATACATTTCTTCCTTTTTTCCTCTTCTGTTCACTCAGTGTAATAGGGGATGTGGGGGCTCGTTAGCATTATAATATAGAGAGGGGGGTAGAGCGGTAGGAGTGACAGTGTCACGAGATTCAGAATCACTGAGACTATCTGCTGGGAACTCATCACAAAGTATTATATTCACCTTCTCCACTCCTGTTGCTCATCTTCAATTGGTTGGCAGGCAAAGCTGAGCCATTGACAAAGCCGGCACCTCATCAAAAACTCTCTTTGGTTACCCTTCGGGATAACCCTGTGACATGATTCCATCTCATTGTAACATCGCTGCCAATGAAGAGGCTGACAGAATGGAAAAAGAAGATTCACATCTACTTCAGCCTCACGCAAGCATAACTTTCGAGAAGGCAAAGAGTTTTATCAGAATCAGATATAGAAACAAATGGGATGTAGAGCATCCAGGTCACACACAGAATGATGCTTACTACCAGCTCAATACAAGAGAACAAGTGGTAATCTTCAGACTCCGCACTGGCCACAACAGATTGATATACCATCTATTCAACATACTAAAGATAGGAATTACCGATCAGTGTAACTGTGGCACTGATAAAATGACTGCTGAACATCTGCTTCAAAGTTGCCCTTTATATGCGGTACAGAGAAAGCGCATATGGTCGACGCCAGCTCCTTTCGTGGAAAATCTTTACGGGGATTCAGCTAGCCTCAAACTGACTACTGCTTTCTTTGAGAACATTCAAGTGGACGGCTGAGAGTGTACGAAGAAGAAGAATGTAAATTAGTTAACTTGTGCAGACAAAGTAATAAGCTCTCAAATAAAATAGTTTTTTGTTTGCAATCAGGCTTTTACAAAATGGTGTCAAATTTATTGAAATGTTGGCTTCATTTAATTTCAGACAGTAACAAAATAAAATAATTGTAAAATTAATATATCAATAACTTCAATCCATACTTATGTTAACTGTTTCATAAAATAATGTTAAACGAGATAGAAAATCCACAGCATTTTAAGGGTTTGAATACTGAAGTTGTTATCAATGATTTCTCTTCGTTATCATCCCATATCAAAGCATGATTGTCGCGAGAGGTTAGAGATGTGAAGAATAAGCTATCCTGGACATAAAGATGTATCAGATGATACCAGGATAGTGCCAGATAAGAGCCTGGTCTTATGAGTAATACCCCTTCTCTGAAGAGAGTAAGGGTGTATAGACAACCAAGGTAGGGTCAAGCTATGTAAGTTACCAGAGCTGATGGTAAAGTAATACTCTGATTCCCTAACTGCTACCTCTCTTAATCCTTCTTGGTTAATATTTTATTTAATGTTATTGGTTATGCTAGGGTACATACATATATAGTATATTTATATTCACCAACACTAAATAAAATTCAACTTAAAGAACTTCAGAACAGTCTTCTAGTGAATATTTACAATTTTAATAAAACAAATACTTTTTCTGTTTGAAAATGTTGAACTCAAATATTTTACAGTATGAAATAAATAATAATATTTAAATAAATGTTTATCTTTCTTGGTTCACAATGTCCATCACCTCGTAGACAACTTTTCTGGCTTGATTATTCAATGGTAGAATTGTTTATCATTTTACTATACAGTTTTTCAACACTATCTTGCTTTAGTCATCCTTAACTGGAGAATAAGCGTTATTAATTGAGCTGGATAAGCTTGACAGTTGCAGTAAGCAACTTATCTGCATCATGGCAGCTGTTTCCCTTTTGAGCTGGAAACACAATTTTTGCTGAACTTGTTCCAGTAAATGTTCACGTGATGTCGGGCCTGTTATCACCAACTGGCAATGCATACGTTGAAAATCGTGGGAATAGTGGCCACTTCTGCTATTGACAGCTTGTATTTACAGAATTAAACCTGCAATGAATTGAAACGCACTCCCTGTATTTTCTTTTCATACCCCTCCATAACACTGACGGGGACGATAGACACGACAGTTTCAGAAAAGCGTGCTAGCAGAGGCACCAGGATAGTGTAGTCAACAACAATCATTTTAATACACTGTCATGAAATATTCTAATCCACATATATAAATTATTAGGTAAATATGAAGCCTAACAAATAAAATTAATAAAGAGAAGAGCAATGGTAAAATGACAGTGCTGTCCCAAAGAATGTACTCGAAATCCCCCTTGTTTTCTGCTTCGTCTGCAAATTGTAACGCTTTCACGTTGATAGTAAAGCTTACTGTATTATTACCCGCCTTCTTCAATGAAACGTGTGCTGTATTTCTTGGAAAAGCATTGAGACGTACTGCGTAATGACCTAAATTAACCCTAACATTAATTATACTGCGTTACCAAAACGAACGAACAGATGGACTAAAGGGATAAAAAGAGAAGGGAGAGGCAGAAAGCCGAACACTAAACCCGCTTCGCGCGATACACAATTACTACCATCACGCGTGTAAGTCTACATGCACTAATTTTTTTTCAGACGGACAGTGATAAAATACACTACCCTTTCCCAGAGTTAGGTTTATAAATCATAACAGACTCTTATTAGAAAAGACAACATTATATGGGTTTACGTTTGAACACATAACAGTACCCAGACAGCACATCTTCTAAACAGGAGGTAGAAGAAATTGCATATTTTGAACGCAGCCACGTAGCTCCTTTAAATTAGTAATTTTGGGTTCCTTAGGGTTTGCTGACAAATAATATGTAAAACGTTACGCAAATAGTCCAGGAATTAATAAATTATACCCAAAATAAAATATTGGGGGTGCCTGACAGCATAAAATCATTTCTGCTCATAAAATTTTTTTTATAACGTGTTTGAAAAAACCTTACGTTACATAAATAGCCTACCATGTAAACTCCAAATTGATTGGAGCGCAACAAATGAAAGCCTAACCACGATTGGTCGGGCTATAAATACTATCTTGGTTGTTAGGGGAAACGGGAAAAGGTAACATTTTTTCAAACACTTGTCGAAACGTGGCTCATTGGCCAGTCTCGCTGATATACACACTTGGGAGCGTTAGTTCGAGACCACTAATTCAAATAAGCTTGATAAAGCGACAGTACGTTGAAGCCAGCTCACATTTTTGCTAAAATAAAAGCCTGGAACATAGGCAGAACGGAATTTGTGCCAGTTTGTGCCAGAATTCATTGCTAATCAACGTATCTGTGTTTATTTCCATGAAATTGTGGGACAGTGGTCTTGATGGTAGTGAGCAGCACCTGGTCAGAGATTTGCTGAATCCAGAGTCGGACAGCATACTCCTTGGTCTTTTTAGCTATCAGTGAGGTGTCTCCTGAGCCCAGAGGAGAATTCGAGCAGAGGAGTCCTTTCCTGCCGCCATCACTAAGATAAGCAGAGTTGGCCAGCTGAGCTCAACATTATGTCCCCTCATCTTGAAATGACTTTTTAAAAATAACATTCAGAGGGGAATTTAATTGTCTTAATATCAGGAACTGAGAACATCTCCAATACTAGTCCCTAAAGACAAACTATTGAAGTCATGATGACAAATACCAACAGAGCTTGAACAAAACAAAACCAGTATTACCTCATTTTACTACTACACAACTGACACACATAGAACATTTGTAATAATATATGTCACTACAATATTCATATTAAATACATTCTGTACATAACTTGTAATTTAAATTGATTGT
This sequence comes from Oreohelix idahoensis, assembly GCA_024509875.1. NCBI lineage: Eukaryota > Metazoa > Mollusca > Gastropoda > Stylommatophora > Oreohelicidae > Oreohelix > Oreohelix idahoensis. The sequence continues at coordinate 73,274 of JAMPIV010014239.1, forward strand.
GATTCCTGGTTCCCTTGTAGTTGAATCAGGAAAAATATTCATTCATGCCAGTAATGAATACATATTGTTATTTGAAAGTTATCAGTGACTCCTTTAAGATATACTAATAGAGTGTTATATGTATGTGAGTGTCACAGTGTTGTCAAGAGTAGTGGATTAAATTAAATTGTTTATCTGTCTGTTGTTGTGACTTACACTTCATCATACACATACCCTAGACACATAACGTAGCATCACACTATTCCAGAATAATTCTGACTGAGATATATAGATATGTGGTAGCAAGTAAGGTTATCTATAATACACTACTCTTAATAGATATAGATACCTTCACAGCTGATCTCAGTCAGTACACTAAGTCCCCTATAAATATTTATAACATCCCACTTCACCACATATATTGGGGTCTCGCTCTTGGGATTTTGAATCTTTAACTATTAAAAATATTGGGGGTAATTCACTTCAGGGAATATAAGAATTAAAAGGTATCCTTGGGTGGAATTAAATAAGGTTGAGCTCACGGTGCCTGTGTTGTCCATTAGAGATTGAATTGTTGGTTAGACATTGTATAAATTTACCTGATAGACAATGGCGGACCTGGCCAAATTTCGATCTGCTGCGGTTCAGACTGCAAAAGAGTTAGGATTAGATGGGCAAGTTATGGTTGCCTATGTCACAACGGAATGTGACAAATTTATTGAACGCGAAGAAAGAAGATTAGAAAAAGAAGCCGAAAGAAGGTTAGAGGCTGAAAGGGAAATTAAGAAGTTACAATTTGAAGCTGAGGCTGAGACTAAGAGGTTGCAAGCTGAGGCTGAGACTAAGAGGTTGCAGATTGAGGCTGACAAAGAGGCTAAGAAATTGGAGCAGAAAGAGAAGACAAAAGATTAGCTGCAGAAAGGGAAGAGAAGAAATTAGCTGCAGAAAGAGAAGAGAAGAAATTAGCTGCAGAAAGAGAAGAAAGAAAATTAGCTGCAGAAAGGGAAGCAGAAGATAAAAGATTACAAAGGGAACATGAGTTACGACTAAGGGAGTTTGAGTTTCAAGGCCATGCTCCTGAAAATGGTGCCAGTCCCTTTGCCTCTGATGCTACGGTTACTCAAGGAGCCTCAACCTCAGCTATGAATTTTCATTTAGATCATTTTGTTGAGAAAGACGATGATATTGAGAGCTATATAAATAGGTATGAACTATTAGCTACCACGTATGGGTTAGAGAGAGAAAGGTGGAGCTTAAAGTTATCTCAGGGACTTCGTGGGGCAGCTTATGAAGTTTTTGCAAAAATGAGCAGAGGTGATCAGGAAAATTATGACATGCTAAAGCAGGCTCTTTTGTTAAGGTATGAAAAGAATGCAGAGTTTTACAGGAAAAAATTTAGGAATGCTAAACTACTGTCAGGTGAAACCTATCACCAGTTCTCTGCACGAATAGAGACATACTTGGAGAAATGGACTTCTCTGGGGAAAACCCAAGATCTTAAGGAAATGGTCCTTATAGAGCAACTAAGAGAGTCCATGGCTCCAGACCTGAGAAAGTTTCTCATGGAACAAGGTGCAGAGAGGCTGGGTGAGTTGCTAAATGTTGCTGAAAGGTATCAAGCAGCTCAAGCAGAGGTAACAGGTAATAAAAAGAAACAGGTGGATAACTTTAGGGCACCACAGAACTTTAATAAATTTGATCCTAAGGATCAAAATAAAGGTAAGCACCAATTTGATAGGCCACGGTATGAAAATAAAAATAAATTCCCACAATTCGATGAAAGGAAATATGATGAAAGAAAATCTTTCAACCAAGGAAAAAGGTGGTGTAAAAATTGTAAGATGAACAATCATGACACTGACCATTGTAGAAGGAAACCTCCTCATTTTGCTGCTATGACATCGGGGAAAAAGGAAAAGAAGGGCAAACCTGAAGAATTACAGGAACCATACCACCCCCCAGTGTGTGAAGATGTCATCTGTAATGGTGTCACTATAAGATGTTTATATGATACCGGTTTAGATTACGATTCCGTTGTGAGTTCTCACCTGGTGCAGGCCGATCAATACACCACAGAAACAGTGGAGATTCAAACTGCAACCAAGGATGTAGCTACCATGACACTTCCCGTCGCCCGAATAAAAGTGAAAACGCGATATGTGGAAGGAATCATAAAAGCAGCAGTGATAAATGAGCCAATCTACCCTCTAATATTGGGGTGTAGATATGTCTTCTTGGGGAATCCCAAGAGACCTGTGATATTGGCAACAGTGCAGACCAGATCACAGACAAAGAAGGAGGAGGATAATCCCATAAATACTCACCCAGATGAGATGAGGAAGGCACAGGCTGAGGACAAAACACTCAAGCCATGTTTCAAGAAGTTGCCCAAATCTCATACACCTCCAGGCAAGGGAGAGTTTTATATGAAGAACAAATTGATATATAGGAAGGCTGGATCTGAATCCAATGGTCACGGACAGCTGGTCCTTCCCACTTCATATAGGACTAAAGTGTTGGAACTAGGGCATGCGATTCCCTTCAGTGGTCATATGGGAATCAGCGCAACAGGACAGCGAATAGCTTGTCACTATTTCTGGCCAGGAATAACTGAAGATATCAAACGATATGTAAAATCCTGTCCAGAGTGCCAACGAGTAGCACCTAAACATTGGACTGCACCAGCAACTCTGGGGGAAATGCCCATAGTGGGAACACCCTTTGAGAGAGTTGCCGTGGATCTTGTGGGACCTCTCACCCGAACCAAGAGAAGGAACAGCTACATTCTGACTCTGGTGGACACTTGTTCTATGTGGGGAGAGGCAGTAGCCCTGTCATCGATTGATTCAAAACATGTGGCAGAGGCATTGCTCACAATTTTCACAAGGTTAGGCTTTCCCAATCAAATCTTGACTGATAATGGCTCTCAGTTCAAGGGGAAACTAACTGAAGAAGTTTTCAGGATCTTCCAGGCCAAACACTTCCATTGTAGTGTGTATCATCCCCAAGGGAACGGCCAAGTGGAAAGATTTAACGGCACATTGATGTCGATCCTGAGAAAGTTGGCACACGAAAAACCAGATACATGGGACCAGTACCTGCACGCCGCCCTCTTTGCTTATCGGGAGGTACCCCATAGTTCAACCGGTATGGCCCCGGCAACATTATTGTTTGGAAGGCCAATAAAAGGTCCACTTGAAGCTTTGTTAAGAACGTGGACTGATGAAAAGGCAGAGGAAAACATTACATCTTCATACCAATATGTGAATGAGCTGACCACTCGGTTAAAAACTGGCTGGAAACTTGCCAATGAAAATTTGAAACAAGCCAGGAAGAAACATGCTGCCTATTATAACAGGAAGGCGAAAGACAGAAATTTGGCTGTGGGAGAGAAGGTACTGCTTCTTTTGCCCGGGAGTCAGAATAAGTTACAAATTGGATGGCAGGGTCCATATACAGTTCTAGAGAAGGTGTCTAGAACAAATTATAAGATAGATAAGAAGGGGAAAGAAAAAATCTACCATGTGAATCTCCTGAAGAAATATTTGGAAAGAGAACATCAGGAAGAGACACACTTGTTGACCTTGTCCATCGCCATGGAGATGAAAAAGGAACCACTTTCATCATTTGAATATCCATTACACCCCTGTGAGACAGCAGCACAGGTGAAAATCAGTACACATTTAACGAAAACTCAGAAAGAGAGAGTGCAACAGGTTCTAAATAATCATGCAGAGGTGTTAACAGACCGACCAGGGCATACAAACCTATTGGAATATGATATGAAACTCATAGACTCCACACCTGTCTGTATGAAACCATATTCGATTCCGTTTGCTAAGGAAAAAGCTTTGAAGGAAGAGATAGACTATCTGTTGAAGGAAGGAATTATTTCGCACAGTGAGTCTTCGTATAGTTCCGGTGTTGTACTCTTAAGGAAGCCCTCTGGAGAACATAGACTCTGTATAGATTACAGGAGACTGAATGCTATTACAGAAGGACAGGTGGATCCATTGCCGGATACAAATCAGCTGTTTGCCAGACTAAATAAAGCTAAATATTTCTCAAAAGTGGATCTGAGTAAAGGATACTATCAGATTCCAGTAAAGCCTGAGGTTAGACCATACCTAGCTTTTAGTACCTCAGAAGGACACTATGAGTTTAATAGATTGCCATTTGGATTGAAGAATGCGCCTAGTGTCTTCTCTAGAATGATGAGAAAATTATTGGATCCTCTGAATAATCCCTGTATAACAAATTTTATGGATGATATCCTTATAGCAACAGAAACATTTGAGGAACACATTGACTCTCTGAACATGCTGTTTGATCGACTTAGGGAGGCAAATTTAACAGCCCGACCAACCAAATGTTGCGTTGGATGTAAAGAATTGGAATTTTTGGGACACACAGTTTATCAGGGAAACATGACCCCTGACCCAAAGAATTTAGAGAAACTACAGAAAGCCCCGAGACCACAAACCAAGAAGGACGTGAGATCCTTTGTCTCATTATGTGGTTTCTACCAGAAGTATATCAAAAACTTTAATTCCATATGTGCACCTTTAACTGAATTGACACGTAAAGGACTTCCAGATCGCATTACATGGACACCACAATGTGAAATGACTTACCAAGAATTGAAGGAAAAGCTCACAAGTAAACCCATTTTGAAATTACCTGACTTAAGTCAAGAATTCATAGTAAGGACGGATGCAAGTAATATTGGGTTAGGTGCAACTTTACTACAGAAATCAGATGCATTGGATGGGGAATTAAGCCCAGTGGCATATGCTAGCAGAAAGTTGAATAAAGCTGAAATCAACTACTCAACTAGCGAAAAAGAATGTCTTGCAGTAATATGGGCAATAAAGAAATTCAATATTTATCTATATGGGAAGGCATTTAAGTTGCAAACTGACCACAAACCTTTATCGTTTTTAGCACAGGCTAAGCATGAGAACTCTAGGTTACTCCGATGGTCTTTGCTTCTGGCTCCATATAATTTTAGCATTGAATATATATCTGGAAAAACCAATCTGGGAGCGGATTTTTTAAGCCGCCATCCGTGTGATGAGAATCACCGTAAACCCCAGAAATAATAATAAATTTCTCTATGTGTATATAGAATAAAGGACTGACATATAATGTCTGTTTTAAGAGGGGAGGTGTCATGAAATATTCTAATCCACATATATAAATTATTAGGTAAATATGAAGCCTAACAAATAAAATTAATAAAGAGAAGAGCAATGGTAAAATGACAGTGCTGTCACAAAGAATGTACTCGAAATCCCCCTTGTTTTCTGCTTCGTCTGCAAATTGTAACGCTTTCACGTTGATAGTAAAGCTTACTGTATTATTACCCGCCTTCTTCAATGAAACGTGTGCTGTATTTCTTGGAAAAACATTGAGACGTACTGCGTAATGACCTAAATTAACCCTAACATTAATTATACTGCGTTACCAAAACGAACGAACAGATGGACTAAAGGGATAAAAAGAGAAGGGAGAGGCAGAAAGCCGAACACTAAACACGCTTCGCGCGATACACAATTACTACCATCACGCGTGTAAGTCTACATGCACTAATTTTTTTTCAGACGGACAGTGATAAAATACACTACCCTTTCCCAGAGTTAGGTTTATAAATCATAACAGACTCTTATTAGAAAAGACAACATTAGATGGGTTTACGTTTGAACACATAACAGTACCCAGACAGCACATCTTCGAAACAGGAGGTAGAAGAAATTGCATATTTTGAACGCAGCCACGTAGCTCCTTTAAATTAGTATTTTTGGGTTCCTTAGGGTTTGCTGACAAATAATATGTAAAACGTTACGCAAATAGTCCAGGAATTAATAAATTATACCCAAAATAAAATATTGGGGGTGCCTGACAGCATAAAATCATTTCTGCTCATAAAATTTTTTTTATAACGTGTTTGAAAAAACCTTACGTTACATAAATAGCCTACCATGTAAACTCCAAATTGATTGGAGCGCAACAAATGAAAGCCTAACCACGATTGGTCGGGCTATAAATACTATCTTGGTTGTTAGGGGAGACGGGAAAAGGTAACATTTTTTCAAACACTTGTCGAAACGTGGCTCATTGGCCAGTCTCGCTGATATACACACTTGGGAGCGTTAGTTCGAGACCACTAATTCAAATAAGCTTGATAAAGCGACAGTACGTTGAAGCCAGCTCACATTTTTGCTAAAATAAAAGCCTGGAACATAGGCAGAACGGAATTTGTGCCAGTTTGTGCCAGAATTCATTGCTAATCAACGTATCTGTGTTTATTTCCATGAAATTGTGGGACAGTGGTCTTGATGGTAGTGAGCAGCACCTGGTCAGAGATTTGCTGAATCCAGAGTCGGACAGCATACTCCTTGGTCTTTTTAGCTATCAGTGAGGTGTCTCCTGAGCCCAGAGGAGAATTCGAGCAGAGGAGTCCTTTCCTGCCGCCATCACTAAAGATAAGCAGAGTTGGCCAGCTGAGCTCAACATTATGTCCCCTCATCTTGAACTGATTTTTTAAAATTAACATTAAGAGGGGAATTTACTTGTCTTAAAATCAGGAACTGTGAACATCTCCAATACTGATCCCTAAAGACAAACTATTGAAGTCATGATGACAAATACCAACAGAGCTTGAACAAAACAAAACCAGTATTACCTCATTTTACTACTACACAACTGACACACATAGAACATTTGTAATAATATATGTCACTACAATATTCATATTAAATACATTCTGTACATAACTTGTAATTTAAATTGATTGTGATTCCTGGTTCCCTTGTAGTTGAATCAGGACACATATTCATTCATGCCAGTAATGAATACATATTGTTATTTGAAAGTTATCAGTGCCTCCTTTAAGATATTCTCATAGAGTGTTATATGTATGTGAGTGTCACAGTGTTGTCAAGAGTAGTGGATTACATTAAATTGTTTATCTGTCTGTTGTTGTGACTTACACTTCTTCATACACATACCCTAGACACATAACGTAGCATCACACTATTCCAGAATAATTCTGACTGAGATAAAGAGATATGTGGTAGCAAGTAAGGTTATCTATAATACACTACTTTTAATAGATATAGATACCTTCACAGCTGATCTCAGTCAGTACACTAAGTCCCCTATAAATATTTATAACATCCCACTTCACCACATACACAGTGATCAAATTTCAATTCTACCTTTCAATTTATAAGTATCGTCCCACGATTCGCCTCTATACAATAATTTGGTTGTGAGTAAAACTATTTAACAAGATGTCAAACGATACTGTGAATCAATCTCTTTCATCCTTTTATATGTCCCTGTCAGGTGTCTCATTCTATTCAAGAAATACTTCTTTAAATACAGTTCCTAACTCACAGACCCAATTTGCCATCTTTCTCAATATATTTAAATATTTCCGAAGGCGGGCTTTGCCTCTAGAAGTACACATGAGCTTGTAAGTTTCATCACATGACACAGTCCATTCCTACACATCTTATACACATCGTATCGCACAGTGGATTAATTAATATAATTCACACAATTATATACATTTATTTATGAATAAATTTGGTCTTACCCCCAGGCATATATATATACACATACTGGCCCTCAATGGTTTGAATGAGGTATGCTACAGTTGCAGAAAGGCAAACGCTGGCATTAATCTATGCATTGCTTTCCCCCGCATTCTGTGTTTTTCAAATCTAGACTGACCGAAGTGTTTTAGGCGATTCTATTTATAGTCTCGCGACGTGTGTATGAGACCAGGTTTCCCAAGAATGTAATTAAAATCAGAAAATGTGTGAATATTTTACCTATCATTTAATATAGGACAAATGCTTTCTTTAATATCTCCGTTATTCCTGATGCGATTTTGGTCAAGTAAAGTTTTCCTTCAACTTAGACTTAAGCTTAACCTAGATATTTATTAATTTCTTGGGTTACTACTTGCATTTTCTGTTATGCATAGTTTAAACAGCTAAACTCAGACCAACCCGAACCTGCAACTGCATTTAACGTAATATTTCTCCCGTCCTATAATAGTCTTAGTAAAAGAATTACTACTTACGGATAGAATGATATACCTAATATTAGCTTGGTACCTTCTGCCAAGTGGTACTTCTTCCAGAATGCTGTATTAAAATTCCTAATTTAATCAGGTTGCACAGATCGGGCTTGGCCATTTTATTTCTAAGCTGTAGTAAACAGAGAACCAAAACAAGCGTTTCCATTGGTTGGGGTATCTTATCTTTTTATAATGTATGGCGCGCCGTTAAGGCCAGAGTATTTAGATTTCGTGATGTGAACTAGACGTCGTTTCACGACACAGCCTCCCAATTCAAAAGCGTAAACCCGCTGTTGGAGCTTCTTGTCTGGATTCATAATCACGACATTCTTCCAATCGTGGATTTACTCTGCCTTACTATTCTCCTGGTTTAGTCCAGGTGGGTGACTTCAAGTAGGCACTACACAAGAAATTTGCCTCACCCTTCTGAGATCCAGGGAATGTACCGCCTTTTGTGTTAATAAACAGCCCAGATGCTACTGCCAGTCAAAGGCTGATTATTAATTACGATTCACTATTACTCTTCTCTGAGTCTGTTCAATGACATGTCCAGAGGTTTTAGATGTTCCTCAAGGTTGCAATATTTATGAGGAGGAGATCTATAAAATTGGTGATTGCTGAGTTATGTAAGGGATCCAGTAATTTCCTTATCATCCTGGTTAAAACACTCGGAGTAATATCCAATCAAAAAGCAACATATTAATTCAATGTGCCTGTTACGCACAGATCATTTTTTCTAAAGTCATTGTATGATCATTTTTTTTCTCTCAAGACATTGTATGATCATTTTTTCTCAAGACATTGTATAATTAGATTGACTGAAATGTACACTTTAAGTTTTTCGGTCAAAGTTACATTGCTCTGGATATTGAGATTATCATTTGATATGATGTTACCTCCTCTTGAGTCGAGACACGGTTCGGTCCATAGTTTTTTTTAACGAAGTGTGACCATTCTCCTTATTTGGTAGTATCGGTCAACTGTTCCTGGAATGTCTGAAACCTGTGTTGAGGTCTCTGTTCATGTCCATATAAGGCGCGATCTAGTTAAATCTGTATCTCGAATGTTCCTAGATCGTCTTGTTTGGTTGACTATTCATGTGTATAGGTTCTGCGCATGTCCGGACGCGGGGGCGTCTGGGTAACTTTCTTTATCTGGGAGACGATGGAAAATTGTGAAGCAGAGAAGACGCGTTTCGGCGTCTCTGTGATTTTGTTAGGGATTTAGGAGCCTTTTTGTGAGTTAGTTAGCTTGCAAGGTTCTTCCCTTGAATATTCAAATCGCCTGGAGGCGTATGTTTTCTGTGGTGTGGATTTTCGAACAAAGGTAATACCTCATTTACATCCAATCTGTAACGTTGCTTTATTTTGACAATGGTCGATCTCTGCTCACGTATGCTTTACAGAAAGGGAGGTACTTTTACTAGAAGTCACGCCCCAGGTATCTTCATACCTGAGATCTACATGTACACGGGTCATACTCAGCCCGTAGAACAGCTTTATGTTCTATGAAAGTCGCTGTGTGTCGACGATTACTCCTACGTCAAGGTTAGACTTAGGAATGCTTGTAAAGGTCAGTTTGACCTGCACTCCTGGAATGCCATCCTCGTGCGATTTATGAACTGACTCGTTTAGCACATCTGAACAGTAAGAGGATTTTTTGTTGATGTACTTTTGTATTTGGAGCCAACCATATAATCCCTTGGCGCCATATCATCATCTTTAGAATATGCCAAATGCATTGATGAACTATGTATGCTGATTCGTGAATGTCATGACTTTGCCTATTGTGAAATGGATATACGTTCTTGTACCTGTGACGTCAAATAAATGATGAAAAACTTCCAGAGCAGTTTACCCATTTATAACTTCACATGTCATACCCTACGTGCTGTAACTCTGTGAACTACATCACCACTATACACAGCAACAACAACAACACAAAACCAGATAAGACACCCTACATCTTGAACTATAATCCCCACACTTTCCACCAAGAAATGATAAGGGTGGATTTCCTATAGTGAAACTTGCTAAGCGACTTTTGTTGCTATTTATATTAGTTGTGATGACATGTGTTAATGTTGTTATCGTTATTTTTCGCATTCTTTAGTTTTGTTTTGATTTGTTTGTATTTGAAGGTCTCCCCTTTTCTATTATTCAGTTCTTTACACAATTTTTGTTTATACATAGTGACGTCATTTGGTTGTGTACATTCTTCGCATTTTGTCATTCACATACTTTGTGATACTTCCTTTTAGTTCTGCTGTTTATTTAGTTGACTTATGCGAATGTTTTCGTCTTGACTTTGATATTTGTTATTGTTTACATTGACTTTGATCTTTGTTGTTGTTTACATTGACTTTGATCTTTGTCATTGTTTACATTGTTTTGATCTTTGTTATTGTTTACATTGTCTTAGTTCTTTGTTATAGGTTACATAGTTCTTGAGTAATTGGCTTTCACTATTGTTACATATTTGCTCATGTACTATTGATTTATAGTGCACTTATCATAACTAACTGGTGGTTTTTTGACTTATGCACTATGGTAGTGCAGTTGTGATAAATAACTGATGGTTATGCACTGTTTTGTGTAGTGCCCTGATGAGTAAGAAGTGACTTGTGATATTATTATACATTTGATAATACAAGTTGGTGTTAAAGACTTGTTTCCCACAGAGACTGGGATAAACATTGGGATTATATAAGTACTTTATTAAGTCTTGTTATTATTATTAAGTTTGAAATAAGATAATTAGATATTTCAGACTTGGTGACTCATAATATTAGACATCATGTCTACACTTGATTACTTTATTGAACAAGGGAAATCCCTTGGCAAGACAGGTGATAAGTTGGAAGAATATGCAACTACTCAATATGATAAAGCATTAAAGATGGAAGAGAAAAAAATGGAAATGGAAGCTGAACAAAAGAAACTGCAGATGCAGGTGGAGGAAAGAAGATTCCAAATGGAAATGGAAAAACAAAAAAGAGAAGCAGAAGCAAAAGCTGAAGAGAAAAGACTACAGATTGAGTCTGAAAATAAAAGACTTGAAAAAGAGGCTGAAAATAAGAGACTTGAAAAAGAGGCTGAAAATAAAAGACTTGAAAAAGAGGCTGAAAATAAAAGACTTGAAAAAGAGGCTAAAAATAAGAGACTTGAAAAAGAGGCTGAAAATAAAAGACTAGAAATAGAGATTGAGAATAAGAGACTTCAGGCTGAGGCTGAGGAGAAAAAGTTACAAAGGGAGGCTGAAGAAAGAAGATTACAAAGAGAGGCTGATGAGAGAAAAGCAAAAATGGAGCATGAAGAAAAACTCTTAGCTTTAGAGTTAGAAAATATGAAATTGTTGAACACTGGTAATGCTACTAATGCAGATAAGGTGTCACTTAAGACTAATGCTAAGGATTTCAAGCTTAATCTACCAGCATTTAATGCCTCCATTGATGACATAACATTTTATCTAGATAGGTTTGAAAGTGCATGCAAGGTGCATAACATAGATAAAACACTATATGTTTATCATCTGTCCAAGATACTTAGAGGTGATGCTTTGACTATGTTGGGCATGGTAGATGTGCCTGACAAAAACAACTATGAGGTTGTCAGGGCAGTCTTGTTAAAGAAGTACCAACTTAACGAAGACGGCTATCGTCTTCAATTTAAAAAATATGTTGCCAGAAACTGGAGTGGAATTCTCTGAATTCATATCAAAGATACGTCTTACTTTTTCACGTTGGGTTGAGCTGTCTAAGACAGAAAATACATATGAAGCTCTTATGGACTTACTACTTAGAGACAAGGTTATGTCTTCTGTAAATGAATCTTTTCTTTCCTTTCTTCATGAGAGTAAGCCTAAAAACATAAAAGAAATGGAAGAATACTGTTGCCAGTATGTGACTGCGCACCCTAACGTAACCGTTAGCAACTCTAAAGTAAAAGAATGTCTGCCAGTTGCTTCGGCATCACCTTATAGCCCAAATTTCATACGTAAATTTCAGGGTAGCCAACAAAATTTTAATAAGAAGAGTAACCGTAATTATGCTCAGAAACATAGCAATCAATTTCAGGGTGATTTTTCTTCGCAGAACTGGAGACAACCTGATACTCCACGGTATACTACTCCCTATAATTTTAGACATTTTAACAAAGGTAATCGGTATAGAGGCAAATCTTTTTCTCGGAGACCTCAGAACCAATATAATAGAGGTTCTCAACAGTATAGAGATGGTAATGGCTATTATGGAAACTGGAATTCAAACCAGGATAACAATTACAGTAGGGACTTTAATGATAATTGCAGAGGCAATAATGGTCGCGGTAGATGGCAACATAAGAGAAAAAGATATCAACGGACAAACTCTGTACAACAGGAATCTCAGGGAGCAGATAAACAAGTTAATGATAATAAAAACCAAAATGCTATCGGATGTTCATCTTTTGATTTTGGTAGGGCAAATAAATGTATCCAATGCAGTACTTTATTTGACCCGACTTCCGTAACTACTTTAAGCTGTGGTCATCCCCTTCCTGCTCTTCCTGCTAATGTTGCGCATGACGGGAGAGGTTCTCTTATGCTACATAAGGGTCTTGTAAATAGTAATCCAGTCTCAGATTTGCTTGATTCTGGATGTACTACTGTTGGTGTTAGGCAATCTCTTGTAAATCCATCCTGTGCTACAAGAAAGGTCATCAAATGTGTCACATTTGGTGGCACTTTGGAAAAATATCCTACAGCCATAATACATATTGCTACTCCTTTCTTTACGGGAGATGTCCACGCGTGTCTTCTTCCAAACCCTATTGCGGACCTTATTATTGGTCGTATTCACGGAGTTAGGGAATGTACCCCACTGCAAATTGCTGTTTGGGAAGAGCAAAACATGGAAGCTACCAATGCGGTGGTCACAAAAGCACGTGCTCTGGATCCACCTCAAACTTCATTAACTGATAATAATGAAGTAGATAGCCAAGATGGTCACTTGATTATTTCACGTGACTCATTTATAAAATTGCAAGAAGAAGATCCTTCTTTACAAAAATTCTTCATTGTAGCAAAAAAAGGCGATCCAAATCAGAATACTAAGCGAAAATCTTGGATTTCTATGAAGAACGGCGTACTTGTGCGTATGGTACAAGATTCGTCTACGTCCACTCATTCACAAATTCTCGTGCCTAAGATTATGAGATTTGCAGATATTGCAACATGCTCATGACTCGCAATGTGCTGGACATATGGGTTTTTCCCGTACAAAGTCGAGGGTTCTTGCGGCTTTCTTTTGGCCATTTGTGAGCAAGGACATACGAATGTACTGTCGCTCTTGCAAAGTATGTCAGGAGGTCAAATCTAAAGGACTACGACATGCTGCGCCTATCCAGGCTGCTGACATTCCTATTCGCCCTTTTCAAAAAATGGCAATAGATATTATCGGTCCTTTTAGAATTAAGTCGGCTAGAGGACATCAATTTATCCTTACATGTGTCGATATGTGCACACGTTGGCCAGAGGCAATACCTCTCAAGAGCATCTCAACTGCTTATATCGCAGACGCTCTTTGGCTGATATTTTCTCGCTTGGGTTTCCCCGGAGAAATATTGTCAGACCATGGCACTCAACTTATATCAGACACTATGTCACAAGTAATGTCTATGCTACATATTAAAAGGTCTCTCAGCAGTATCTATCACCCAATGTCTAATGGGTTAGTTGAGCGTTTGAATAGGACTCTAAAAACTTTACTTGGGAAGATAACTGAGGATCATCCTCAGGATTGGGACAGGGTTTTACCCGCGGCTCTCTTTGCTTATAGAGAGGTCCCCAATGAACACACAGGGTTTTCTCCTTTTGAACTTGTCTTTGGCGCGCAACCGCGCGGCCCTATGTCTTTACTACACGATCTTATCACTGCCGATAATATTAGCGATGAGACTCAATCTTCTTATGAGTATGTCATTGCTCTTAGGCAAAAGATCATCGAGGTTTGCAAACTAGCATATTCTTCATCCGAATTTGCTAAAGAAAAGGCACGGCAGTTTGCAAATAAAAATAGATGTCTACGACAACTTTGTCCAGGTGACAAAGCATTCGTTCTTCTTCCGTCAAGGGAGAACAGACTTCTTATTGCATGGAAAGGTCCATATGCAATAGTCTCCAAAATTTCCGATGTCGACTATGTTGTCGATATTGATGGAAAGCATAAAACTTTCCACATAAATATGCTCACGGAATTTTATGAAAGACCTGACTATTTGCAGCCTATTTTCTAGGCAACGGACAATTCTCAAGTACCTCATGGTCATTACTCATCTCTGTCAGTTATACAGGATGAGGAAACTACTTTTTCTGATGTCAATCTTCCACTTCCTATGGTCCCACTACATTCTACGGAATCTTGGAAAAATGTTACCGTTTCTCCTAATCTTTCCGTTGAGGAACATCGACAAGTTGCTTCGATGTTGCAAACATTTCACGATGTCCTTACAGACATCCCGGGACACACAAATGTCATCGAACATGACATTATACTAACTGACCATAATCCTATCAGGGTCAGACCCTATCCAATACCTATCCACTTTCAATCACAAGTCGAGAAGGAATTGGATGAGATGATAGGGTTGGAAATAATCGAACCATCTACTTCAGCATACTCTTCGTCTATGGTTATTGTCCGAAAGAAGGATAATAACATTCGTATTTGTGTAGATTATCGCAAATTAAACCAAGTTACGAAGTTCGATGCTGAACCTATGCCTTCATTGGAACAGCTACTAAATAAACTTTCTAATTCTAGATTCTTTACCAAACTGGACTTGTCTAAAGGTTATTGGCAAGTTCCTTTAACTGAACGTGCCAAACCTTTTACAGCGTTTTCTACACCTAGGGGTTTATTCCAATGGAATTTCATGCCTTTCGGTCTTATGAACGCCCCTGCTACATTCGTACGCATGATGCGGCGAATTCCCGGATATCGTACAGATGTTATAGCATACTTAGACGATATCTGTCTGTTCAGCGATTCCTGGGAAGATCACTATTTGGGTTTATACGAATTGCTGTCTACCCTTCGGGAGTATAACTTGACTGCAAAACCCTCTAAAGCCTTTATAGGATTTAGTGAGATTTCTTTCCTGGGTCATCGTGTTGGTCATGGTCTTTTAAAGACAGAGGACCACAATGTTTCAAAAATACTTAACATTTCTGTACCTAAGACAAAGAAACAAGTAAGGAGTCTCTTAGGTTTGATCCAATTTTACGGACGATTCATTCCGAATCTGTCCTCCATTATGGCACCGCTTTCTACTTTATTGAAGAAGGGATCGCCTAATCTGATCCGCTGGTCTCAAGAATGTCAATCCTCCTTGGACCAGGTTAAAACGCTATTTTCATCTCCACCTATCCTTAGGTTACCTACTATTGAGAAGACTTTTGTTCTTCAAAGTGACGCCTCGTCAACTGGGATTGGGGCAGCACTTATGCAGGAGTATTCTGATACTCTGCATCCGGTGATGTATATCTCTAGGAAATTAAATGCTGCAGAAAAGAATTACTCGGTTTTAGACCGTGAATTATTAGCTATGGTATGGTCTATTCTGAAGTTACAAAGATTTCTTCTAGGCACACATTTCATTGTGGAAACCGACCAGAAAGCGCTTACTGCTATTCAGAGCAAAAACTTGAAGAGCTCGAGGTCCACTCGATATGCAATAGCTCTTCAACCATTTCATTTCACGGTGCGAGCTATCCGTGGTTCGGATAATGTGATGGCAGACATTCTGTCCAGGTGCCCACACGATTCCACATAATTCTTCTGTCATATATATTTCCTGATATACAGTCCAATACTATAATGACATATTAGCATATCATTTCTCACTTTTGGGAATTTATAACATTGTATCATGTAATTTCCTTTTTTCTGTTACCGATTTGATCATAACAGAAGAAGGCTTACTTAGCGATATACGGGCCAAAAGATCACATGGCCACATTTAAATACTGTATTTTTATGATTGTATTAAGAGATTTAACAGTTGTGTTAAAGATTTGTGTTATTGATATTTTCGCAGCACATCATTGAAGCCTGTGATATTATATACATCGTGGAACTTTGAAGTTATCAAGTCCTGTCCTAGGTTGGAGAGGATGATGTCCACATCTTCATGTATCGATATATTTATGTCTACGAGGAACTGCGCATTTATTTGTAATGATTAATAATGCATTATATAATGTACTATTTGTTGAATATGTGTAATATTATAGTGCGGTATATTTGTATATTACACCGCTGTTTTCACAACACTTCATTGTATAAATACTATGATAATATATTTAATTTCATAGATTTGTATGAGTATAATTTGACTTTCATTATGATGTTGCCATCACTATGGCGTGTGTTGGTGGCACCTTCCTGGAATATATACGCATATACTTAGATAAATTTTCTCTCTAAGGATCTGAGATATAATCTCAGTTTCGCTCCATGCGTTGAGCTAGCCTCGTTGTTTAGGCAATATATCCGCGCATCATACGTGCGTTAGGAGCCTAGGGTTTTTTCCGGCTCCAGGATTAAAAAAAACAGTGTTTCATTTTTTTTCCCGGGAGGGTGAGGTAATGTTACACACAGATCATTTTTTCTAAAGTCATTGTATGATCATTTTTTTTCTCTCAAGACATTGTATGATCATTTTTTTCTCAAGACATTGTATGATAATTTTTTGCTAAAGACATTGTATAATTAGATTGACTGAAATGTACACTTTACGTTTTTCGGTCAAAGTTACATTACTCTGGATATTGAGATTATCATTTGATATGATGTTACCTCCTCTTGAGTCGAGACACGGTTCGGTCCATAGTTTTTTTTTAACGAAGTGTGACCATTCTCCTTATTTGGTAGTATCGGTCAACTGTTCCTGGAATGTCTGAAACCTGTGTTGAGGTCTCTGTTCATGTCCATATAAGGCGCGATCTAGTTAAATCTGTATCTCGAATGTGCTTAGATCGTCTTGTTTGGTTGACTATTCATGTGCATAGGTTCTGCGCATGTCCGGACGCGGGGGCGTCTGGGTAACTTTCTTTATCTGGGAGACGATGGAAAATTGTGAAGCAGAGAAGACGCGTTTCGGCGTCTCTGTGATTTTGTTAGGGATTTAGGAGCCTTTTTATGAGTTAGTTAGCTTGCAAGGTTCTTCCCTTGAGTATTCAAATCGCCTTGAGGCGTATGTTTTCTGTGGTGTGGATTTTCGAACGAAGGTAATACCTCATTTACATCCAGTCTGTAACGTTGCTTTATTTTGACAATGGTCGATCTCTGCTCACGTATGCTTTACAGAAAGGGAGGTAATTTTACAAGAAGTCACGCCCCAGGTATCTTCATACCTGAGATCTACATGTACACGGGTCATACTCAGCCCGTAGAACAGCTTTATGTTCTATGAACGTCGCTGTGTGTCGACGATTACTCCTACGTCAAGGTTAGACTTAGGAATGCTTGTAAAGGTCAGTTTGACCCGCACTCCTGGAATGCCATCCTCGTGCGATTTATGAACTGACTCGTTTAGCACATCTGAACAGTAAGATGATTTTTTGTTGATGTACTTTTGTATTTGGAGCCAACCATATAATCCCTTGGCGCCATATCATCATCTTTAGAATATGCCAAATGCATTGATGAACTATGTATGCTGATTCGTGAATGTCATGACTTTGCCTATTGTGAAATGGATGTACGTTCTTGGACCTGTGACGTCAAATAAATGATGAAAAACGTCCAGAGCAGTTTACCCATTTATAACTTCACATGTCATACCCTACGTGCTGTAACTCTGTGAACTACATCACCACTATACACAGCAACAACAACAACACAAAACCAGATAAGACACCCTACATCTTGAACTATAATCCCTAGTGTCGATAGGGGTGGTATTGTGAACGGGCAGAAGGTTTCTTCACGAGATTGGACCTGTACCTACAACGTCCATGGTGGCCAGCTTGTTGTTTATCATTTTATGGAGCATCACAATAGCGGCCTTATCATCAAAGAGGAGCAAGCCCTAAATCCACCCTTATCAGTGCCCCTCCGATGTGATCACAGCCATCAATTGGTCTGAGCTCAGGCTTGAATTGAATCTGATAAAACCTTTTATTAATATTCGCTAATGGCTCTTTCGCTTTCCTGCAATTCAGGTAGAGTCCATTTTCACCAGCAGTTTTCTTAGACTAACGTCAGTGGTGATATAATATATAATATGGGGAAATGAATTTCCGGCATCCAGAATCAATTCTTCCGGTAGCATTGCTATATAATATGTGTGATCTCAATGCAATGTCCGTACAGTGCGTCCAATGGACTGTATAGGGTCGGCCAACTGTCGCCGGGGCCCTTCATAATGCTACTTAATAGCCGTATTGTGAAGCGAGCTGACCATTTTCCCAATTGCCCAGACGCCCGCTCCCAACCTTTCTAGAGAAATCCCTAAGTTTCATTTTCAAGGCTGGCCCATTAACCTCATTGCTATTTTTAGTCAGTTCCAAGAATTCCGATCTACCGTGTGTCGGGTGAAACTGGTCTGTGTTCCTGTTTACTCTTTGTGCTATATGCAGAGTTGCCAGTGTCAATGGTTTTCTGGAAGACTGGGTGTGAGAAGGTGCATGCCTATTCACGATGTCTACCTGTTTATATTTATTGTCAGGCCTATGTTCGCCACAATGCTTTTCTAGGACCTGATGAGTTTCCCAATGTGTGGGATCTACCTTGATCGTATATACTGAGCAATGTCCTCAGCTACTTTTGGCTAATATTATCTTACAGATGTCCTTTGACAGGTGGTGCCAATCGTCTGATGTCCACCGTCTGGATCAAAATAATCCATAACTTTTTCCCTATTTCTCCATGGCAGTACTAACTGTCCATATCCTTTGGGTCCTGCTACAGCTTTCCTGTAGAGCAGTCCCTCCTTCAAATAAAACTGTCTTATCTTAGCGGTGTTATGGCTGGTTGGCAATTTGCCAAAGCAAGGTTTTAATGTTTTATCTATGGCCTGGGCCTTTCTCATCTGTCTGGGAAAATATTTAGTGGACAACATCATCAGCAAATGCCAGCTCCGAAATATAGACCTGTCTCATCTTCCAGTACCCCCCTGATTACTTTCTTGTTCTCTCCTTACATGCCTTGATGACATCGTCCATGAGGGGTATGAAAAGATAAGGTGACAGGATATCACCTTGTCTTACACCAGTGGAGGTCCTGAACTCTTCTGACTTGTGGTTTGCTGTCCTCACATAATTTCTGCAAGACATGTAGAAGCTCTGTAAAGCATGAATCAGAGGTGCTTGAATGGTCTTATTTGCCAGACAGTCCCAAAGTTTGCTCCAGGAGACCCTGTCAAACGCCTTTCGGAGATCTATGAAACAAAGATGGATCTCACTCTTATACTCAAGGGCCTTTTCAATCAGCTGTCTGAGTGTGAATATGTCTTGAGTACTTCAGTTTCTCTGAATCCACACTGGACCTCATCCAATTGTGGCTCAGCTAGGAGTCGGAGTCTCTGCTCTAGGATTCTAGAGTAGATTTTACCAAGGACACTGAGAAAAGGCTCCTCTGATTTTCCAGTTTTTATCATTCAATTATTCATGATCTTATAGCTTCCCATGGAGCATAGACCTCAAACAAATACAAGCCAAAATTCCCAAGTCAAGGTGTTTCCATAAATATTTTGTTGATGATCTTGCAATTTCATTTCCTTTCTTCTAGCTTTAGTACTTGTCTTATCTACTTTCTTGATGATCTTGTCATTTCATTTCAATTCTTAA
Organism: Oreohelix idahoensis; assembly: GCA_024509875.1. NCBI lineage: Eukaryota > Metazoa > Mollusca > Gastropoda > Stylommatophora > Oreohelicidae > Oreohelix > Oreohelix idahoensis. The sequence goes on from JAMPIV010014239.1 coordinate 93,174, forward strand.
ACCTTATTGGGTTGGGTTAAGTTGAACGTTTGCGTTAGTTTTTTGTCAAATTACCGAAGTGACGCAGCGGATGTATCGATATCCACTTGGCCATCATGGCAGCTTTCATCTACTTTTCAGAAACTCTACCATACCTCATAATCTTGTTCATGTTTTATTTGTGTTCTTTCTTCACCTTCGGACCGTTCTGGACCATAGTTCCGTTTGAATTATAAATGACGTATTTTTAAGACAACGAAGGAAAGATCCAAAAGAAGTTTCGCCTGTCGCTTACGTGCCTTCGAATGTAAACCAGATAATAATAATAATAATAAATTCTTTAAGCGCCAAACACGGCGCATAAGGCAGAAACCAGTGCTCTCCAGGTTGTTCGTTGTGACGCCACTCCTCTTAGCTCTTGCACATTATTTAGGCCCTACGTTCTTCCTTCTCTTATTATTGTTCTTCTGAGTGTTTCTTTTGGTCTTCCTTTTTTCCGCTTACCCTCAGGAACCCAAGTGAGCGCCTGTAGTGGTATTCTGTTGTTCTGCATTCGTAGGACATGACCGATATATGACCATCGTCTTTTCCTTATATAGTCGGAGACATATTTCTGCCTAGAGTCTTCTCTTATTTGTCGATTAGTCTTGAATTCTTTCCAACTGATGTTCATGAGTTTTCTAAGACATTTGTTCTCGAATGTATTCAGCTTGTTCTCCAATGATTTTGTTATTTTCCAACTCTCACAGCCGTATGTTAACACTGAGATAACATTTGAATTAAACAGACGAAGCTTGGTATGTATATTCAATGATCGTAATTTCCAAATGTTAGATAATCTATTGAAGGCGCTAGCTGCCAAAGCAATTCTAGTATGGATTTCTCTTGTTGTGTCACCATCCTGAGTCATTTTACTGCCTAAATAATTGAAACTTTCAACTTTCTGTAGTTTTTCCCCGTTCAAGATGATATCAAAGGTCTCGTTAGAAAAGTTCATAGCTTTAGTTTTAGAAGCATTTATTTGGAGACCAATTTTAACCGAGAGATGACACAAATTATTTATTGCTTCTTGGGATTGTCTTGGTGTTGAACTTAAGAATGCTACATCATCTGCGAAATCCAGGTCCCCCAGGAATTTTCCATTTGTCCATTTTATACCCAATTGTTCATTGTGGGTATAGTTTCTCATAACCCAATCAATAGCTATTCCAAAAAGTAGTGGTGACATAATACAGCCTTGTTTCACCCCTGTTTCTACTGTAAACCATTCTGTATTCCCTTTATTTGTTCTAACACAACATCTTGCATTGTCATATAGCGCTTTGATTATATTCACATATTTTGTTGGAAAACCATAGATTGTAAGTATCTTCCACAATGATGGGCGGTGTAGAGTATCAAAGGCTTTTTGAAAATCGACGAAGGTGATAATAAGTGGCGATTGCCTTTCCACTGATTCTTCTATAATTGTTCTTAGTGTGAATAGTTGATCAATACATGATCGTTTCGGCCTGAAACCCGCTTGTTCTTCTCTGATCTTTTCGTCAGCATGCAATTTAAGTCTTTCTAACATCATGCAACATAATAATTTTCCAGGTACTGATAATAGAGATATACCACGCCAGTTAGCACCACTCTTATGTCTACCCAGCTGTAAATGGGTACCCCTGACTCTGCTATTAAGCTAACGACGATAAGGACACAGAATAACAGAGCTTTTCTGACACCACGGATTGGGCATTTTAAAGTATTGTGTGACTGAGTGACCTCCTCTTTTGGGAGCATTCGTTGTATGTCAAGGATTTTTAATTTTGAAATATTGAAAGTTTTTTTTAAAAAGAAATTATTATGAAAAAACAAAAAGCAGCCCAAAAGGCTACAATGTCATGTACCTGATAATGGTAACACCCCATTGTTGTATTTTCTCATATCTTCTAATTGTAAATTCTTGAAACCATCGCTGCCACAGGTAAAATTGTATTTCTCAGTTACTAACCACTGTATTCTGAATAAGTTTACAATGCTTCTCGATGCTAGACCTAATATAGTGAAGTCTCTAACACTTCATTCCCCTACAGTAGTGTATGGGACTACCTTTAACGTGTCCGATTGACAGAGTGATTAGAACCCTGGTCTCTTGCGGCAAAGGTGCCCGATTCATTCACGGATCAACTTGCTCCAGTTTACCTAGCTGTAAATCTGTACCTCTTTTTAAATTAATGAAGAGAAACATCCCGATCAACCTCTGATGGCTTATAATTAGGATATATATTGTTTTCAATTGCAAATAATATGAAAAACTGCCGATATGAGAAAGTGGCATCACATTTGTCAAATCATTATAAATAGGGACAATTACAATTGTGCTTATACGGTAAATAAATAATAATAATTAAACAAAATTAACAAACAAAATCAAAAAGAAACTCTGAACAATAATAATATTAAAGTGAAGGGGTGTAAAGGCCTTGCGGTTCCAGTTATATTACCAGGGCTGGCCCTAGGAATTTTGCCGCCCCGCGCAATACCATACCTTGCCGCCCCAGCCCAACCTCAAATCAACGTTTGAAATTTTAAAAACCATTATGTTAAACAAGCTTCAACATTAATTTCATGACCATTAGCCTAATTTTAAATAGTACCATTAATAATAATGTGTTGATAAATTGATGAAAATACTGTATAGTCATAAAATAAACCATTGACTTTATTAGAGACAATTTTATGAAATAAATGTAGTTACATTACTTACATGCAGGGGATGCTCTTCTCATGTGGAACGATGAACTGTTGAGTCAAAAACACTTAACTATAGTATGTACGTGTTATAGTTTTTAGCACTATTTTCACATTATTTGAATTTATTTTGTTTGAAGTATGTACTGCTTAAAAAGAGCTTTTTCTTGCTTTTATATTTGCAAAAGCAGAAATAAGGTCTGCGTAGTCTAATTTTTGACCGATTTCATGTTCAATTGAAATCATGGCAAGTCCTTCCAATCTAGTTTCGGCCGTTGTTGAGCGTAAATAAGTTTTAATAAGCTTCAGTTTTGAAAAACTACGCTCACACACTTGCTACCGTTACAGGCAAAGTTAGTAATATTCTTAAGGCTATAGCGACCTTAGGAGCAATGTTATTTTCAATAATTAACGAAGAACTTCAATTGGCGGTGTATTTTCTGGTACTAATTTGGATACTACTTTCAGTTCCTCACATAGCTCAATGGCATCAATGTCTCTATTTTCTTGATGTGTTAAAACGCCTTCTAGGTTTTTACATTTGTTTAAGAGCTCATTTGTCGTCTCAGATTTCAATTTAGGGATGTTATATAAAAAGGAAAAATGTGAACTGTGATGTTCCAATCGCTCGAACCTTTCTTCAATAGAATTAGTTGCAACATCAATACAGTAATAAAAAAGAAAAATTCAATTTTGAATTGAGTTTTGGGATCCAAAATAGGTTCATCTCTTGCTTCATAGTTGTGTTGCTTTTTCTGCCGACGCACTCTAGTACATTCAAACGTTGGTATCAAATCAGATCAGCTTCAACTTTCTCAGCTAATGTTGTAGCATCAAAAAGAAAATTTTGAAATGATTTCTGAGATTCTTAAGGCTTTGGAGAACATTTCTCAAAGTTGTTATGGCACTAGTCAATTCCATTTTTATGCTTTGCAACAGTTTACTAGCATCATTAATTTCGTTTAAAACATAGTGCCATATAACCAGACAACATAAAAATTTAAAATCTCCTAGTTTTAGGGCAAGGGTTTCAGCTTCATGTCTCGCCGTATTGTCTACTGACTCGTCATCAGCAATTTCTATCAATGCATCATAAAATTCCCCAATATAATATCTTAAAGGACGAATGGCGTCGATTCTAGATTCCCAGCGAGTTGTACTTAGTGGCTTGGGCGTTAGAGTTGTAATATGTTTCTTAAGGATTCCCCAAAGCAGTGTTGACGCTGAGAAAAACACATACAATTTCTGAACCGTTTCAAAAAATAAAACACCTTCTCTAGATGACATCGCGGCACTATTGACCACCAAGTTGAGAGAATGAGAACAGCAAGGGATATAAAAAGCTCTCGGTTTCAAGTACCTAATACGTTGTTGAACTCCTGAATGTTTTCCTTTCATATTTGATCCATTGTCATACCCCTGGCCAAGCATGTTTGCGATTGGAATATCCATGTCTGGCAATTTTCTTAGAATGCATTCCGTTAACGCTGAGCCTAAAGTGGCTTCTACAGCAATGAAACCAAGAAAATGGCCATGAATGTTGATATCATCTGGATTCGTATTAACAAATCTTACAATTAGTGTTAATTGTTCAATGTGACTTACATCGGGAGTACAGTCTGCAATTATGCTATAATATTTAGCTTTCTCCACCATAGAAATTATTTCTTTTTTATGGTTCCAGAGAGAAGAGCAATCAATTCATTTTGAATGTTTTTCCAAAGGTAATGTTGGGTCGATCTACGAGCTACTCTCATTAAATGTTCACAGATAGCACTATCAAATCTGGCAATCAGTTCAACAAGCTTTAAAAATTTCCATTGCTAGGGTCATATAATTTACCAGATGTTCCACGAAATGGCAAGCATTGTTGGCTCAAGAACCGGACAATAGCAATTAGGCGTTCTATTATGCTCCTCCGGTGTCCAACTTCTTAATTTAATAATTTTTGTTGCATTGAATCAATTCTTCTTCTTTGATCCTTAGCCGCCGACCGTCAAAGCAGTCAGTGGTCATTACGCCTGGTGGCGTCTTGTAGGGCAACAAAAAATTGATTCCACTTTGCTTGGTCGGCGGCCATCCTTCGTACAGTGCCCCAACTCTGGTTCATTCTTTGCATTTCAGCCTCCACAGTCCTCCGCCAAGTTGTTTTTGGTCGGCCTCTCTTTCGTTTTCCTTCAGGGGTCCATAGCATAGCTGTTCTTGTGATGGCATCGGGGTCTCTTCTGAGGACATGGTCAACTCAGCTCCAGCGTCTGCCAGCTATGATGGTGTGCATGTCCTCTTGCTTGCTCCGAGTAAGCAGATCTTGGTTGGTGATGGTATTCGGCCAAAAGATTCGGTGAATTTTTCTTAGGCATGTTGTGTGAATAGAGGACAATTTCGACATTTCCTTCTCTGTAACTCTCCAGCTCTCCGCGCCATAGAGAAGCACAGAAAGCACACAGCTCTGATATAATCCTAGTTTTGTGCTTGTGCTGTACTGAGAGGACTTCCAGTTGTTGTTTAGGTTAAAAAAGGCTGTTCTTGCTTTGTTCATTCTGTTGTTGATGTCTTTGCTTGCTCCGCCGTCTGGCGTTACTATGCATCCTACGTATGTGAAGGAATCTGTCTGTTCCAGTTGCTGATTCCTTACTGATATGGGCTCAGGGTTGCTCACATGTCCACCTGCTGGCTATACTTATTAAGTCTATCCGTTTTTTCGTGGATGTGTTGATGTAAATGTGCTAGCAGTGCAGTGTCATCTGCATATTCCAGATCTTCCAATGTAGAATCAATTGTCTGTATTGATTTAATCCTGGACGATAATTCAATCCACTTTTTATGGGACTCCAAGTGGTTTTAAGATTTTTCAGGTTACACATACAAATGACCCCAATATAGCCATCAGTAGTGAGTGACATTTTATTACAGGAAAACAACTTACAGCAGAAACAAAATACAGAATCTTTTTCTTTTGAATACACTAACCATGATTGATTAATATGTTCTCTATTGCTTAGCTCCCTAGTGTAAAAATTTAGTGAAAATTTCCGACCATTAGAGCTGCGCGGAAAAACGAACTCTTTTTTTGGTCTCTCTGGCAGGCCTTTTTCACGATTTCCAGTCTTTCGGTATCGCTTAAAGAAGGATTCCATCTTGCCGGATTAGTGTACCTCTCAAGTTCATCACTTAAAACTCTGGAATTGGAAACGGTCAAATCAGTCTCATTTTCGACATTGTTTGTAATATCTACGTTACTGGAGTCCGAGTTAGAAGTACTTGCCATGAGCTCAGAATCATTTGTTTCGGTACATTTGCTTATTTTCTTCTGTTCTACATCAGCTGTTTCAGTTTTTAGATATTTATGTAAAGCCCCGCTATGTTTTTGAATATCATTTCTTTTTCCAGTTTCCGTTTCCGATATTCGGCACCTGATAGTTTTTTTTTTCTTTTATCGGACATTATATCTATTTGAATATTAAAACTGTTTTAATAAACCCTACAATAAAATGTTTTATATAGTAAAGAATGGAGGCTGAAGCAACGTACTAATTTCCAAAAAAACGTTTAAACAACTTATTTATCACTGTAACACATAGCTATGTTGACTGGACTATCTGAAAACCTACAGGATGTAAACGATGTAAGGAAGACAGCCATAATTAATGATGAGCTTAAACGACTTCAGGTGGATATAGCTGCACTTCAGGAAACGCGCCTGGCGGGCTCTGGAACGGTGAGCGAGAAGGACTACACATTTTATTGACAAGGGAAAGATCTTAATAAAGCTAGAGAACACGGAGTAGGTTTTGCGGTCAAAAAATCGCTAACTAACATGGTTGAACCAGGCGAGAATGGATCAGAACGCTTGTTAACGCTCCGCCTGCAAACTAGCACAGGTCCCATCACCCTTGTCAGTGAGTATGCTCCTACTCTGTACTCTGCCTCAGAAGCTAAAGATGAGTTCTACGAGAATCTAGCAGCAGTAATCAAAAGCATACCTAGGCAAGAACAGCTTGTTCTCCTTGGTGACTTTAACGCTAGAGTGGGTGCCGATAATGTTTCATGGCCTTCATGTCTTGGCAGGTTTGGTATTGGCAAGATGAATGAAAATGGACAACGGCTCTTAGAGTTGTGCGTCCACCATGATCTCTGCGTGACCAACACCTACTATGAGACAAAACCCCAGCATAAGGTGTCATGGAGACACCCACGATCCAAGCAATGGCACCAACTTGACCTGATTCTCGTCAGAAGGCCACTCCTCAGGTCTGTGCTCTCCACACGCTCGTACCATAGTGCAGACTGTGACACAGATCACTCCTTGGTTTGCTGCAAAATCAGAGCACAACCAAGAAAACTCTATCGTGTCAGACATGAAGGGAAACCACGCATTGATACCAGCAAGATGTCAGACCCTTTCATGATCGCTCAATTCACTGCGACCTTCAAGAAAGTGCTCAGTAGCCCTCAGCATGGTGATACTATTACAGAGAAATGGGAGCATCTACGGAACACCATTCAAAGTACTGCACTTGCCACCTTTGGTAAGAAAACAGCAAAGTCAAATGACTGGTTTGACGCTTCATCAGATGTGATGGCACCTGTTATTGAAGCTAAGCGCAGTGCTATGAATGAATACAAACGTTCACCGAGTGCCAGAACCCTACAGATCCTGAGGGCTACGAGAAGCAAAGTTCAACAAACTGCTCGACGCTGTGCAAATGACTATTGGCTCCAGCTCAGTGAGAGCATCCAGATCGCAGCGCAAACAGGCAACATTAGACAAATGTATGACGGTATACAGAAAGCACTTGGCCCCCATAAAAGTAAGACGGCACCGCTAAAAACCATCAGCGGAGAGAAGCTAACCGATAAGGGTAAGCAGATGGAGAGGTGGGTCGAGCACTACTCTGAGCTTTACGCTAGAGACAATACCGTTACGCCTGCAGCCCTTGATGCTGTCAATAGTCTGCCAACTATGGAGGAGCTGGATGCCGAACCAACATTAGAGGAACTCAGTAAGGCCATTGATAGCTTGGCCTCTGGCAAAGCACCAGGCAGTGATGGGATTCCTCCTGATTTAATCAAATGCTGTAAGAGCACGCTATTACATCCCCTGCATAGGATGCTGTGCCAGTGCTGGGAAGAGACAACTATTCCTCAAGACATGCGAGATGCCAAGATTGTAACACTGTATAAAAATAAAGGAGACAGAAGTGATTGCAATAACTACAGAGGCATCTCTCTTCTTAGTATTGTTGGTAAGGTTTTTGCCAAAGTCATCTTAATGCGACTACACAAGTTAGCTGAGCGCATATATCCAGAGGCACAGTGTGGATTCCGAGCTGGCAGATCAACAACAGACATGATCTTCTCTCTCCGCCAGCTTCAGGAAAAATCAAGAGAGCAGAAAAGACCATTATATATCGCCTTTATAGACCTCACAAAAGCATTCAACCTGGTTAGTAGGGATGGACTCTTTAAAATCCTCCTGAAAATAGGCTGCCCTTCTAAAATGCTGGAAATGATAAAGTCATTCCATGACGACATGAAGGGAACAGTCCAATATGCTGGAAGCACGTCACAGCCCTTTGATATACGAAGTGGCGTTAAACAAGGCTGTGTTCTGGCTCCGACCCTCTTCGGAATCTTCTTTGCCTTACTCTTGAAACATGCATTCATAGATGCAACTGAAGGAATATGCCTTCACACTAGGTCAGATGGCCGTCTGTTTAATCTTTCAAGGCTGAAGGCAAAAACAAAAATCAGAAGGGTCACTATAAGAGACTTGTTGTTCGCTGATGATGCTGCAGTCGTCACTCAAAGCCAACAGGAGCTTCAGAGCTTGATGAATCGCTTCACTAAAGCATGCAAGGACTTTGGCCTCACAATAAGTCTAAAGAAAACGAATGTGCTGAGTCAGGATGTGGGTGCTGCACCAGTTATCACTATCGATAACTATGAATTGGCAGTGGTGCACCACTTCACATACCTAGGGTCTACCATCAATGACAAACTCTCACTGCATACAGAAATCGACAGCCGCATTGGCAAAGCTGCAGCTACCTTTGCCCGCCTCACATCGCGTGTTTGGGGAAACTCTAAACTCACAATGAAGACCAAAGCTGCGGTATATAATGCCTGCGTCACCAGCACACTCCTATATGGCAGCGAGACCTGGACGACCTATGCTAAGCAAGAAAGAAGGCTCAATACCTTCCATTTACGGTGTCTACGCCGCATCCTCGGCATCTCGTGGAAAGATAAAGTGACAAATGTCGAGGTGTTGTCACGTGCTGGCCTTCAAAGTATGTATACGCTGCTTAGACAGCGCAGACTTCGCTGGCTTGGCCATGTTCGCCGCATGGAAGATGGTCGCATCCCAAAAGATATCTTCTACGGACAATTAGCAGATGGCAAGAGAACAGTTGGGCGACCACAGCTGAGGTTCAAAGATGTGTGCAAGAGAGATATGAGGGCACTGGACATGGATCCAGCAACATGGGAGGATAAAGCTGCCGATCGCACAAAGTGGCGATGCTATTTACGGCACCACCTCAGATTGGGCGAAGAGAGGCTCACACAAGAAGCAGAGGTGAGGAGAAAACGTCGAAAGGAGCACCAGGAAAATAAGCAGTTGAGGGCTGTCACCTCAGGGGCGCATTCCCATAGTCAGTTATGACTGAAGGGGCTATTATTATTATTATAACACATAGCACACTAACACTGAGCAAAATCAACTTTCTTGAATGCACACTCGAAAATAACTGAAACATTCGAGCCGCCAACATAGAACGGCCAATAAAAAAAATAAATTCCTGATTCCCACGCCAAGTTAATTAATTCCCGTCTCTCGTTCAGCCATGCCGCAATATTTATCATGGCAGTCTTCAGTTGACCACTGAACACGGAAATATAATCCTCTGGGAACCACTGTGGTTTCGACCAATCGAATAAATTGTACTGACGTCCATAAAGAAATACCTTATGGTGCCTTTGTAGGAGAAGATAGCATTAGGATCGTATGACAGAACTTTAGTGACGACTTGAAAAACAGCTAAAGAACAGAACGGAGGTGCAAATATTTCGTAGAGAAAGCAGACAAAATGTGAAGGAATAGAAAAGAAAGGAATTTTAAAATAATCTAGACGAAACCTTCGAACACTCCGTGACACCATCCACAGAGGGTTTATTTCAGGAGCCGTTCCGGTTATTCAGTCAAAATCCCGGTCGATGACACTCTTACAAATGCCCGTGCCCGGGCTTACTTTGAACACCTAATCGCCAGCTCAGTGTGGTAACCATAACACCAGCGCAGCTCCCAGTAGGAATAATTTGACGGGATTGTAAAAATAAGTAAACAGATTTTTGCCGCGCCCCCCCCCCCCCCAAGCTTGCCGCCCCTTGAAAATGCACGTGTTGCACCGTAGGTAGAGCCGGCCTTGTATATAACTGACTTTAACAGATATTTAATTGACTTTCATTTGTTAAAAGTCATAAGCATTGTAAGAACAGCATCAGACCTTCACATTCCCAGTCACTATATATTATCATTTGTTCGTGTTAAATATTGTTTGACTATATTATGTAGTTCCCTAGGTCTATATATAATGGTAACACCCCATTGTGACTTAATCCCAGTAAGTGGTAATTTTTTTTTTTATGTTTCTTGCCGACAAGGCCCGAACGTTATTGATAACGGAACACGTCTACTATCGTTTGACACACTGTAATTTTGCCGCACTTGGAGCGCTAACCTTGTTAAAATCCGGCCTTTTTCCATTGTTTATTTTTTTTTAAGCTTGCTCCTCTGTGGAAAAAAACTTTTAACCGAGGAGTTTTCACGCAAAGTCTAGAAATATACTACTCGTCAAAAGTCAAGGGCCACTTAGAAAAACCTTGGTTGAAACAATAAAACAAATCTGATATAAACGTATTTGGTATCAGTCAAAACGGCATTTATGGAAAACCAAATTGACATGTCACGTAAAGAAATGGAAACACACATTCAAATGCAATGAAGCTGTGAAGTCACCCACCTTTTCAAAAGTCACACAATAGATATTGGACAAATAGACATTTCAAAATCGGGTATGACAACCATTTGCAGCAAGGCATTCAAGACAGCGTAGACGCATCGAGTCCACAAGGGGCCGAAGAGTATCCTGAGGAACAGCTTGCCATTCCTGAAGCAGAAATGCAGTCAGCTGTGCAACATCCATTGGCAGGGGGTGATTTGTTGACAATCTTCGACCAAGGACATCCCAGAGGTGCTCATTCGGAGAAAGGTCAGGTGAATGAGCTGGCCACGCCATCCTGATGATCCCATGTTGCTGAATAAACTCATTCACCACACGAGCTCGATGGGGTCGAGCGTTGTCATCTTGGAGGATGGCATTACCACCTATGGCCTCCAGAGCAGGCTGAACAATTGGTCTCAAGATTTCGTTCTGGTATCTTGGGCCGGTCAAGTTGCCTTGGATGATGTAGAGCGCGTTCCTGCCGTGTCCGTAGAAGCCTCTCCAGACCATGAATGAACCCCTACCATAATGATCCACTTCTCGAATTGTGTCATCAGTAAATCGCTGTCCTGGTCATCTCCAAACTCGAATCCTGCCATCATTGAATGACACAGTGAAGCGAGATTCATCAGTGAAGAGAACTTAACTCCATTGTTGCCTTGTCCATCGGATGTGCTCGAGACACCAAGCAACACGGGCTCTGCTATGAGCAGGAGTAAGAGGGATTCTGACTGTAGGACGTCGAGCAGCCAGTCCAAATTCATGTAAACGTCTGAGAATGGTGCTTTGACGGACATTAACGTTTACAGTTTGTCTCAGCTGACATCTTAGAGTGGAACAAGTCACCATTCGATGGCGCAGGGTTGACAACAAGAGGTACTGGTCATCATGTCTATTGGTGCATTTAGGGCGACCTGGCCGGTGGCGATCCTCCACACTTCTTGTGGCCTGAAATCTCTCCAACATTCTTTGGATAGTACAGTGTGACACCGCAAGCCGTCTAGCAACCTCGCGGACAGATAAACCACTTTCAACCCACGCTATAGCCCTCATTCTTTGTAAGGTGTCAAGACTTCTTCTCGGTGGCATGGTTTTTGCAAGTGATGAAACTACCCTAAGTCTGCTGATTGTAAAACAAATTAAGAGTGAACTCTGTTCACGAAAAGTCGCCATTGCACGTGGAATGTCAATCAGCACGATTACTTCACCTGTTTGGTTGTATGGAAGTTTGAAAAAACAAATTAAAAATGTGAATTTATGGTCAGCAAACCAAATTGCACGTGATCACCATGGTTGCCGGTGAGTTGTTTTTATGCTTAACGTGCACAGAGGACTGTCAGAGGAAGATATTGCACCCATTTTTGCTAAAAACTTCCTTCATTTAATCATTCTATGCGCTTATATAAAAGTGTATTGAAAATAATAGGGTAGCCCTTGACTTTTGACGAGTAGTATAGGTTGAGGCGTGTTCGGGTTGGATTTTGGTTATTGTTAATCAGAATCGACCTCACTGCACTCAGGGCAAACCCATATGTGCTTATTCTCCCTCAGCAAAAGTCGAAGAGTATGAATGCTAGTTGTAAGTATAACACGCTGGTTGTACATACGACAGATGCATCCTCTCTCACATCTATCTCTGCTAGTCCCACGTTTTTGCCAAACTCCAACAGTCTCCGCCCTGTTGATTTATCCATTACAGTGTCATTTCTCCCTTATCCATATCCACTATGGGTGCTCTCGAGGCCAGCCTGTCAGCTCTCTCATTGCCACTTACCACTGCATGACTGGAACAGTAGATCCACACCAGTTCTTGGAGACTTGAGGATACTTTTGACGTTTTCCTTTTCTGCCGCAGCCATCCGTTCTGAAATTTCCGAAGCGAAGCATGGCCTGAGAATCTGGCAATATAACTGCCCTGGTTGATGGAGTTTCAGTCAGCCACCTCAGTGCTGCAGTAATTGCTTCTACCTCCATGCGCATGCTGGAGGTTGTTGTCATGTAGGCCCCATTCTGTTCAGCAACGACCCTACCCTTTACTCTCGCAGAGAAGCCCAGTCCTGATTTCTCACTACGAACTACAGATACATCAGTGTACACGATGGCGTCATCGTCCTTAGCATGATCACTTATTAGCTGATTAATCTTCAGCTCTGCTTTTCCAATGCCCCAAGTTCTGCACTCTCAGCCAAGGCTAAAGATGACCTGCTGGTAGCACTAGTCAACAAATTTTCAAAAGTTATTTGTACCAGAAATTAAATATACCATTTCTTATTGATTTTGACATGCTGGTTTCAAATACCATAATGAAATTCACCAATTGGCTCTGTTTTTTTTAAAATGATGAATTTACATTACAATAATACAAATAATGTATGCTTGTTTAATTCTCTGGGGTGAACAGCTAGTCTTTCTACTTTAGCATTATAAAAAGTGTGGTTACATACTCAATTAATTGATATTTCAACATAAAATGATAGGAAAAAAACCATTATTTAAAGTTCACATATCATGTTTTAAAAAGGCACATTTGAACCCATTTCGTCATTATTCAGTCGCTGTTCGAGCTTTCTTTGCTTGCTTCTTGTAGTCAATCGATGAGATCTTTTGTTACAGTCCAACAGTAATCAGCAAGCATTGAAGGGCTCCAATTGCCTTGATACCTTGTCTCCATAGCAGCAATGTCCTGGTGAAATCGTTCACCATGCTCATCACTGACCGCTCCACAGTTTGACGTAAAGAAATCCAGATGAGAATCCAGAAAATGAATTTTCAAAGACATGTTGCAGCCAAGACTCTTATACTTCAGAAGGAGATTTTCTACAATTTCATAGTAATTATCAGATCTGTTGTTTCCAAGAAAAATTGCCCACCACTGACTTAAATGCTAGCCATGCTGCTTTTTCCTTGCCATGCAACACACAAAGAAACTCGTCATCACGAAGAAGTTTTCGAATTTGCGGACCAACAAATACTCCCTCTCTTATTTTAGCTTCACTCAGTCTTGGAAATTTTCTGGTGAGGTATTTGAAAGCCTCATCTGTTTTCTCCATTGCCTTGACAAAGTTTTTCATGAGACCCAGCTTAATGTGCAAGGGTGACAACAAAATCTTGCTGGTGTCGACAAGTGCTGAGTTCTCAACGTTCTTACTGCCAGGCTGCAATGACTGCCTGATTGGCCAATGTCTTCTGATGTAATGGTCACTTCGTGCACGGCTATCCCACTCACAGAGAAATCAACAGTACTTGGTGTACCCACCCTGTAGTCCAAGCAAACGAGCAACCACTTTTAAGTCACCGCAAAGTGACCAATGATGATGATCGTAGTTTATACACTTCAAAAGCTGCTTAATATTTTCATAAGTTTCTTTCACATGAACTGCGTGACCAACTGGAATTGATGGTAACACATTACCTAATGGTAAAACAGCTTTAAGACTCGTCTTGGCTGAATCAATGAAAAGCCTCCACTCTTCCGGTATGTAATTGATTTTGAGGGTTGGCATTAAACCAGCGATGTTGTGGCACGCAGAAAGGTCTGCTCTTTGAAAAAGAATGTAGTAAGCGGCTTCTGACGGTTCCCGTACACAGAAATTGTAACATCTTCAGCCAGGAGATTCCACTATTGCAATCTGGAACCCAAAAGCTCCGCCTTGTTCTTCGGTAAATTCAGATCTCTTACAAGATCATTCAGTTCACCTTGGGTTATTAAGTGTGGTTTAGTGGATGTAGTTTGCTCAAAATCTGGGTCGCTTGAGGTTGATGGTTCAGGACCACCAATATCCTCTTCATCAGTGGCAGCAGCTGAAAATGATTTTGGCACTTTGGGAACTGGTAGGTCATCGCCATATGGTACCGGACGTATTGCAGAGGGGATGTTTGGATATTCCAGAGTTCATTTTTTTCTTCTTTGATCTGCCTTTCCCAATTGGAGGGACCATGCAAAAGTAACAGTTGTTGAGATGATCAGTGGGCTCTCTCCAAATCATTGGGACTGCAAAAGGCATAGCTTGCCTTTTGCCAGACAACCACAGTTTAAGATGTGCTGCACATGTATTGCAGCATATGTGTGGCGCCCAGCTCTTATCTTGATCTCCTATTCTGCAGCCAAAATACAAACTGTACGATTTCTTATCACTTAAGTTATATTTCGTTTTTGTGATTGAAATGTCACTTCACCACATATATAACAGAAATTATTAGCACTGTTCACACATGTCCTAGGCATTTCTAACTACGATACTTTTGATAAGGACAAATGCACTAACTAATTGCAAAATTTTATCAGAGATACGATATTTATACACAAAGGTGTATGATAGGTAGGATTGCATCATCAACTTCTAGTTACATTTTTATTGGTCATTAGAACAAATTATGCAATCGCCCACAACTGTTCCGTCATATATATATAAATTGACCGTAATTAAATAAACTAGTAGCATATAACTTGAAAACTAGAGCCAATCAACATTCTTTAATGTCATTTTCGTTTTCAGCACACCAAAATTAGTGAAGATCAGCTATTTTAATTTCTGGTACATTTTGGTTGTTGACTAGTGTAGTTTATCCAGTTCTCCCCTGACTTACTCCACTCTTCCCCTTTGGATATATTTTCAACCCAGGTCACTTGACAAAATGTAGCCTCTGCCTGTACCATCCATAACATTCCCCTCTTTATTCTTGTTCCTTTGATGTCGGCTACGTTCTCATATAGGGGTGTTTTTTGTCGCTGGTTACCTGCATATAGGCTTTTGCCTGGGCTATCGCATATCTGGATCTAATCGACGGCAGTCCGAGCATGTATCTCAATGTCACAATGGGTGTGTCGTGTGAAATTCTAATCCACATATATAAATTAAAAAGTAAATGTAAAGCCTAACAAATAACTTCAATAAAAGGAAAGAAGAATGGTAAAGAACAGTGCTGTCACAATGACTGTACTCGAAACCCCCCTTGTTTTCTACTTCGTCTGCAAATTGTAACGTTTCACGTTGATAGTAAAAGCCTACTGCATCACTACACGCTTTCTTCAATGAAACGTGTACTGCATTTCTAAGAAAAACCTTGAGATACGCAAGCTGACCTAGATTTAAAATTCCATTCATGTCATTTTATACACTACGTTACCAAAAACGAACAGACAGATGGAATTAGGATAGAGAAAGGGGAGGGCTGAAAGCAGGAACGCATGCAACACTAAACACGCGTCTCGCTATACAATTACTACCATCACGCGTGTAAGGCCACAAGCACTAGCTTTTTTCAAATCGTCAGTGAAAAAAAAACACTACCCATACGAGAGTTAGGTTTTAAAAAACTTACAAAACGCTTATTAGGAAACCTGACATTCTACTGTTTTATGTCTAAAATCCTGATATTAGTCTGACAGTACAGCAGGACAGGTGGCGGTTCTAAACATAACAAATAAAAAAACAACTATACGACTATCCAAGAAAATACGTATTTTGAACGCAGCCCCTTAGCCCCATTAAATTTATATATTTGGGTTCCTTAGGACTTGCTGACACAGAATATGTTAAACGTTACGCAAATAGTCTAGGAATTAACAAATTATAGCCAAAAGAAATAGTGAGGGTGTCAGACAACACCAAAATCAGAATCGCTCAGTGGCAGATTTTAAAACCACCATTGTATGGGAAATCGGTCCCCATGTTAAATCCTATTTGATTGGATAGAAGTAAATGTAAGGCTAAACACGATTAGTCGTGCTATAAATATTGATTCTTTGTTGTTAGGGAAACGTGAGTAGGAGTACTTTTTTTCAAACGCTTGTGTAAACATGGCTCGATTGGTTAGACCCGCCAATATAGTCATTCAGAAGCGTTAGTTCACCACCACATTTTCAAATAAACTTACTAAAGAACCAGTGCGTTGAGCGCCAGTGCATATTTTTCTAAATAAAAGCCTGGGACATCGGCAGATCGAAATTGTGCTATATTCATTGCCAGTCAACGTAACTGTGTATTATTCCATGAATTGTGGTAAGCTTGATATACTCAATATCTTTTTAATGAAAATTGTATGTAAATTGATAATTAATGTCTGTATATGTGTGTGATTCAGTAGCGAACCTGAGGCAAGGCCTATATAGTGCTCCAACCTGAACAGAAGGTGTCGACGAAAAGTAAAACTGCATGGAATTGCCAAACAGTACACTGACACCTATCTTATTGACTAGAAAGAAATAATGCTGGAATTGCAGAGGCGTAGTACCCATTAGGGAGGAATATACTGGTGTAAATTATTTCAGATGAAGCTGACAGTTGGCTTACCGCTCTGAACTCAGTGTTTGTTATGTATTGTGTTCAGTCTAGAAATAGATTTTAAATTAGTTATGAAGTAGGAGGTACAACCTTCTTGTTTCAGGGACTGTGGTCCTAAAGTTATTGAGCAGCACCTGGTCTGAGCTTTGCTGAATCTGGAGGCTGAGAGCATACTCCTGGGTCCAGATAGCGACTAGTGAGGTGTCTCCAGAACACAGGGGAGCAATCGAGCAGAGGAGTCTTTTCCTGCCGCCATCACGAAAGTTAAGCCTTGTGGCCAGTGGAGCTCAACATTATGTGTCCCCCAAAACTTGACTTTATAGTAAAAAAGAGGGACAATACCTTGTTTAAATTGACAGGAACTGTGATCTTTTCCCCCATACTATTTCCCAGATAAACAAACACTTGTAGTCATGATGACAAATAACAACATAGCTTGAAAAACAAAACCAGTATTACCTCATAGTACTACTACACAACTGACACACATAGGATAATATTAATAAAATATGTCCCTACAAGGTTCATATTTATAAATTATGTATATATAAATTGTGATTACAATTGATTGTGATTCCTGGTTCACTTTGTAGTTGAATCAGGATATAGATTAGTGAAAGTAATTAATACATATATATTTGAACATTTACCAGTGACTCATTTAAGATAGTCTTATAGAGTGTTAAATGTGTGTGAGTGTCACAGTGTTGTACAGTGTTGTGGAATAAATTAAATTGTTTATCTGTCTGTTGTTGTTGTGACTTACACTTCATCATTTACATAACCCTAGACAATTAACGTAGTCATCACAATATTCCAGAATAATTCTGACTGAGGTATAATGTGGTAGCAAGTAAGGTTATCTGTAAAACACTACACCTATTAGATACAGATACCTTCACAGCTGATCTCAGTCAGTACACTAAGTCCCCTATAAATATTTATAATATCCCACTTTACCACATATATTGGGGTCTCGCTCCAGGGATATTGAACTTTCTCCTGTTATAGATATGGGGAATAATAAGAATTAAAAGGTATCCTTGGGTGGAAATAAATAACGTTGAGCTCTCAGTGCCTGTGGTGTCTTTGGATAAGTAATATCAGCTTGTATTGTTTAGTTAGACATTATATAAATTTACCTGTTAGAAAATGGCGGACCTGGCCAAATTTCGATCTGCTGCTGTACAGACTGCGAAAGAGTTAGGAATGGACGGGCAAATTATGATTGCTTATGTCACTGCTGAATGTGACAAATATATTGAACGGGAAGAAAGAAGATTAGAAAAAGAGGCCGAAAGAAGGTTTGAGGCTGAGGCTGAGACTAAGAGGCTGCAGGCTGAGGCTGAGACTAAGAGGTTGCAGATTGAGGCTGAGGCTAAGAAATTGGAAGCAGAAAGAGAGGAAAGAAGATTGACTGCAGAGAGGGAAGCAGAAAGAGAGGAAAGAAGATTGACTGCAGAGAGGGAAGCAGAAAAGGAGGAGAAGAGATTACAAAGGGAACATGAGTTACGACTAAGGGAGTTTGAGTTTCAAGGCCATGCTCCTGAAAACGGTGCCAGTCCCTTTACCTCTGATGCCACGGCTAGTCAGGGAGCCTCAACCTCAGCTATGAATTTTCATTTAGATCATTTTGTTGAAAAAGACGATGATATTAAGAGCTATCTAAATAGATATGAACTACTCATCATCTCATCATCTCAACCCATAACCCGTCATGGGTCGTAGGGGTGCCATGATGGAAGCATCAGCAGACAGGGTCCTCCACTGCTCTCTATTCTCAGCAATGCGTACAAGTGTGGAGAAACCGTGTCCTGCCCATTCTTTGATGTTATCAGCCCAGGATTTTCTTTGCCTTCCTCTTCTCCGTTTACCTTCGACTGTTCCCTGGAGGATCGTTTTCGAAAGGGAGT
This sequence comes from Oreohelix idahoensis, assembly GCA_024509875.1. NCBI lineage: Eukaryota > Metazoa > Mollusca > Gastropoda > Stylommatophora > Oreohelicidae > Oreohelix > Oreohelix idahoensis. The sequence goes on from JAMPIV010014239.1 coordinate 112,092, forward strand.
CATGACGAGTTACATGCCCAAACCAGGCAAGCTTTCGACGTTTCACTATTGACAAAAGTGGTTCTTGATGGCCTGCATAGGTGTTTATCTTCTCTCTAACATAGACATTTGTTTTGTGCTCTTTATAGCAAATGCGCAAAATTCTTCTATAACATTTATGCTCGAAAGCCTGAATCCTTCGCTCCGTATCTGCAGTGAGTGTCCAGCCCTCACACCCATACAAGAGAATAGATAATACAAGTGATTTGTATAATTTGATCTTCACAGGAAAACTGATGTTACTTTTCCAGATCACATTCAACCTTGTCATGGCAGCTGAGGCCATCTCAAGTCTTGTCTTGATTTCTTTATTTGATCTTCCATCACTACATATAGTGGACCCGAGATATTTAAAGGTGTTAACTTCTTCTAACGTTTGCCCATTTAACGTAATGTTGGTCGGAACATGTTTCTTATGGCTATTCACCAATATCTTGCTTTTTTCTATATTAATTTCCATCCCATATGTTCTTGTTACTTTCTCCAGTCTAGAGGTAAGGTCTTGAAGTTCTGATTCTGTTCCAGCTATCAGATCAATATCATCAGCAAAACGTAGATTACACAGAGGTCGGCCTCCAATCGATATGGTATATGAACTACTAGCTACCACATATGGGTTAGAAAGAGAAAGGTGGAGCTTAAAGTTATCTCAAGGGCTTCGTGGGGCAGCTTATGAAGTTTTTGCCAAAATGAGCAGAGGTGATCAGGAAAATTATGACATGCTAAAGCAGGCTCTTTTGTTAAGATATGAAAAGAACGCAGAATTTTATAGGAAAAAATTTAGGAATGCTAAACTACTGTCAGGGGAAACCTATCACCAGTTCTCTGCACGGTTAGAGACATACTTGGAGAAATGGACTTCTCTGGGGAAAACCCAAGATCTTAAGGAAATGGTCCTTATAGAACAATTAAGAGAGTCCATGGCTCCAGACCTGATAAAGTTTCTCATGGAACAAGGTGCAGAGAGGCTGGGTGAGTTGCTAAATGTGGCAGAAAGGTATCAAGCGGCTCAGGCAGAGGTATCAGGTAATAAAAAGAAACAGGTGGATAATTTTAGGGCACCACAGAACTTTAATAAATTTGATCCTAGAGATCAAAACAAAGGTAAGCACCAGTTTGATAGGCCACAGTATGACAATAAAAATAAAACCCCACAATTCGATGAAAGGAAATATGATGAAAGAAAATCTTTCAACCAAGGGAAAAGGTGGTGTAAAAATTGTAAGATGAACAATCATGACACTGACCGTTGCAGAAGGAACCCTATAGTTATGGCAACCCTTCAGGTCAGGTCGACCTCAAGACAGGAGGAGGATATTATGTTGAATACCACTCCAGAAGAGATGAGGAAGGCACAGGCTGGAGATAAGACCCTCAAGCCTTGTTTCAGGAAATTGTCAACTTGTCATACTACTCCAGGCAAGGGAGATTTTTACATGAAAAACAAGTTGATGTATAGGAAGACTGGAGCTAGATCCAAAGGTCAGGGACAGCTGGTACTTCCTAAAAGATATAGGGCAGACTTAATAAGGAGCCTACATGTGAAACCAGATGGGGACCATGAGAAAATAGGTACCATCATCCAAAAGGTGGCTCACAATTATTATTGGCCCAAAGCAAGGTGGGACATTGAGAATTTTGTAGAAAGGTGTAGCATAGCACATGAGGGAACACCCACAAGTGGGAACATTGATCAGGACCGGGACACGCCATGGGGCAACCTTAGGCCTGACAATAAAAAGAAATATAAATTTGATAAAGTGGACCAAATGGAATGGGAAGCCCCTTTTCACGGACAAGCTTCAATTAACTGTTTTACAATGGCCACTATGCAGAGAGTGCAAAAAGATGTCTTACCCCAGGATAAGCCGAAAATCCCTCAATCGGACTTAAACAAACTGGAGGAAGAAGATGTAGAGAGGAAATCTCTCATCAAGAATTTTAAGTGGGGAGACAGCCCCAAGAGAAAAAATGGTAGCGGTCGTTTTGTGACTGATAATTCTGGGAAGAAAAATCATCACTATAGCGCTTCCAGTGGAAGAGACCATACCTGTGCATGGACAAATAGGTCCACACAATTAAAGGTCCATATGTAGCGCTGTTAAGAACGTGGACTGATGAAAAGGCAGAGGAAAATATTACATCCTCATACCAATATGTGAATGAGCTGACCACTCGTTTAAAAACTGGCTGGAAACTTGCCAATGAAAATTTGAAACAAGCCAGGAAGAAACATGCTGCCTATTATAACAGGAAAGCTAAAGACAGAGATTTGGCTGTGGGAGAGAAGGTACTGCTTCTTCTACCCGGTAGTCAGAATAAGTTACAAATTGGATGGCAAGGTCCATATACAGTTCTAGAGAAGGTGTCTAGAACCAATTATAAGATAGATAAGAAGGGGAAAGAAAAAATCTATCATGTGAATCTCCTGAAGAAATATTTGGAAAGAGAAAATCAGGAAGAGACACACTTGTTGACCTTGTCCATTGCCATGGAGATGAAAAAGGAACCACTTTCATCATTTGAATATCCATTACACCCCTGTGAGACAGCGGCACAGGTGAAAATCAGTACACATTTAACGAAAACTCAGAAAGAGAGAGTGCAACAGGTTCTAGATACTCATACAGAGGTGTTAACAGACCGACCAGGGCATACAAACCTATTGGAATATGGTATGAAGCTGATAGACCCCACACCTGTATGTATGAAACCTTATTCGATTCCTTTTGCTAAGGAGAAAGCTTTGAAGGAAGAGATAGACTATTTGTTGAAGGAAGGAATTATTTCACACAGTGAATCTTCGTATAGTTCCGGTGTTGTACTCTTAAGGAAACCCTCTGGAGAACCTAGACTCTGTATAGATTACAGGAGACTGAATGCTATTACAGAAGGACAGGTGGATCCATTGCCGGATACAAATCAGTTGTTTGCCAGGCTAAATAAAGCTAAATATTTCTCAAAAGTATACCTGAGTAAAGGATACTATCTGATTCCAGTAAAGCCTGAGGTTAGACCATACCTAGCTTTTAGTACATCAGAAGGACACTATGAGTTTAACAGATTGCCATTTGGATTGAAGAATGCACCTAGTGTCTTCTCTAGAATGATGAGAAAATTATTGGACCCTCTGAATAATCCATGTATCACAAATTTCATGGATGATATCCTTATAGCAACAGAAACATTTGAGGAGCACATTGACTCTCTGAACATGCTGTTTAATCGACTTAGGGAAGCGAATTTAACAGCCCGACCAACCAAATGTTGCGTTGGATGTAAAGAATTGGAATTCCTGGGACACACCGTTCATCAGGGAAACATGACCCTTGACCCCAAGAATTTAGAGAAACTAAAGAAAGCCCCGAGACCACAAACCAAGAAAGACGTGAGATCCTTTGTCTCATTATGTGGTTTCTACCAAAAGTATATCAAAAACTTTAATTCCATATGTGCACCGTTAACTGATTTGACACGTAAAGGACATCCAGATCGAATTACATGGACACCACAATGTGAAATGGCTTACCAAGAATTGAAGGAAAAGCTCACAAGTAAACATATTTTGAAATTACCTGACTTAAGTCAAGAATTCATAGTAAGGACGGATGCCAGTAATATTGGGTTAGGAACAACTCTGCTACAGAAATCAGATGCATTGGATGGGGAATTAAGCCCAGTGGCATATGCTAGCAGAAAGTTGAATAAAGCTGAAACCAATTACTCAACTAGCGAAAAAGAATGTCTTGCAGTAATATGGGCGATAAAGAAATTCAATATTTATATGTATGGGAAGGCATTTAAGTTGCAAACGGATCACAAACCTTTGTCGTTTCTAGCGCAGGCTAGACATGAAAATTCTAGATTACTCCGTTGGTCATTACTGATGCAGCCATTTGAGTTTAGCATAGAGTATATAAGTGGAAAAACAAATCTGGGAGCGGATTTTTTAAGCCGCCATCCGTGTGATGAGAATCACCATAAGCCCCAGAAATAATAATAAATTTCTCTATGTGTATATAGAATTATAGACTGACATATAACGTCTGTTTTAAGTGGGGAGAATTTGTCGTGTGAAATTCTAATCCACATATATAAATTAAAAATTAAATGTAAAGCCTAACAAATAACTTCAATAAAAGGAAAGAAGAATGGTAAAGAACAGTGCTGTCACAATGACTGTACTCGAAACGCCCCTTGTTTTCTACTTCGTCTGCAAATTGTAACGTTTTACGTTGATAGTAAAAGCCTACTGCATCACTACACGCTTTCTTCAATGAAACGTGTACTGCATTTCAAAGAAAAACCTTGAGATACGCAAGCTGACCTAGATTTAAAATTCCATTCATGTCATTGTATACACTAGGTTACCAAAAACGAACAGACAGATGGAATTAGGATAGAGAAAGGGGAGGGCTGAAAGCAGGAACGCATGCAACACTAAACATGCGTCTCGCTATACAATTACTACCATCACGCGTGTAAGGCCACACGCACTAGCTTTTTTCAAATCGTCAGTGGAAAAAAAAAAACACTACCCATACGAGAGTTAGGTTTTAAAAACTTACAAAACGCTTATTAGGAAACCTGACATTCTACTGCTTTATGTCTAAAATCCTGACATTAGTCTGACAGTACAGCAGGACAGGTGGCGGTTCTAAACATAAAAAATAAAAAAACAACCACACGACTATCCTAGAAAATACGTATTTTGAACGCAGCCCCTTAGCCCCATTAAATTTATATATTTGGGTTCCTTAGGACTTGCTGACAAAGAATATGTTAAACGTTACGCAAATAGTCTAGGAATTAACAAATTATAGCCAAAAGAGATAGTGAGGGTGTCAGACAACACCAAAATCAGAATCGCTCAGTGGCAGATTTTAAAACCACCATTGTACGGGAAATCGGTCCCCATGTTAAATCCTATTTGATTGGATAGAAGTAAATGTAAGCTAAACACGATTAGTCGGGCTATAAATATTGATTCTTTGTTGTTAGGGAAACGTGAGTAGGAGTACTTTTTTTCAAACGCTTGTGTAAACATGGCTCGATTGGTTAGACCCGCCAATATAGTCATTCAGAAGCGTTAGTTCACCACCACATTTTCAAATAAACTTACTAAAGTACCAGTGCGTTGAGCGCCAGTGCATATTTTTCTAAATAAAAGCCTGGGACATCGGCAGATCGAAATTGTGCTATATTCATTGCCAGTCAACGTAACTGTGTATTATTCCATGAATTGTGGTAAGCTTGATATATTCAATATCTTTTTAATAAAAATTGAATGTAAATTGATAATTTATGTCTGTATATGTGAGTGATTTAGTAGCGAACCTGAGGCAAGGCCTATATAGTGCTCCAACCTGA